>JAVQJG010139076.1:0-13989 GCA_036024015.1 Craterocephalus amniculus
CCCACCCCCCCCCCACACCCCCCCCGCCACACCCCACCCCCGCCCCCCACCCCCCACCAGGGGGGGGGGGGGGGTTGCGCTACATAATGGGACAGCAGAATACATAAGAGTAAAACAAGAAAGGGAAAAAAAGCAGGTTGGATCTATTTGATGTTCTGAAGGAGGTTGAAGTGGGAAATGTTCCAGGACGTTTATAATTATCTGTTCACAGGTCATCAAATCTGCTCTTCCCATCTAATCTAATTAAGTAAGATAATTATGCACTGTGGCTTCCTTTGATAAATATCATTAAATGATCCAAATAATGACAAAAACTGAAAATTTAAAGGCAGTTTAATTTTAAAATATATGCTTTATGAAACAACATGACCAATTCAAGCTGAAACCATTTTAGAATCTTTGATAACTGTAACATTTGCTGTATCCTCTTCTTAACAGTCTAAATGTTGGGTTTGAAGGTCATCCCAGTAAATAAAATGTTGTTAACTAACATCATAGGGTAGATGCTCTAGCAAAACCGTAAACCTCACATTTCTTATGCTTCATCATTCTCATTCTCTCTAAATCTTACACTTAATTTTTTTACTTTCTTTTCCTAAGCTTCTTTTACACATAGTTTCTCTGTCAGAAGTGACTTTTAGACAAGGTACACCATCAGTAGTGCAGGAGGATTCCAGTCAAGAGCTAAAAATAGTATGAAAACAACACTACACAACTTTCATCCCGTAAAACTAATTTTAGCCACTTTCACACTGAAATTAGCGCTACGACGCGGGTTTTTCAAAGCCGCGTTAACCCGCGATCAATCGGCATTTGGCTCCTTTCACATCGTCAAAAAAACCGCGCGTCTGATCCTCTGCTGGCAGCTGCGTTGCTCACAGATTTGAGTCTGCTGATGCAATCACGCTGCGTTCATGTTAACGATGTTACCCAGAGCAACAGAAATCTAGGCAAGTAAACAATAATTGTTGCCATATTTCTGACTTGTGTAGCCTATTTTTAAGTTAAAGTTTTGTTTAAATAAAGTAAACAATGTAGAGCGAGTCAGACAGGAGTTAATGTGCTTTCTTGTTTTGCACTTTAGTCCATCCAAACAAATCAGCGGGCGGCGGCCGATATTCCCATAGAATGTAGGCTCCTGAATGCTGCTCGAAGCAGAGATGTCTGTTACCTTTGCATGAGAAGCAACTGGCAAGATGTCATGTTGTGGACACGTACAGCCCAAAGTCATCCGTAAATTAGCGGGTCAACCCGGGTCTGGCGTTCACACCGCATGCCGATCGGAGCCGAGCCGTTTAAAGCCGATTTTAACCCGGGTCGCTTGCCGAGTCGATGGACTCGGGTCGACGCGGTTCGCTGAGCCTTTCACATCGCCACCAAAAGCCGATTGAACGCGGGTTTAAACAGGTTTTTTGACCAGTGTGAAAGGGGTATTAGATATTCTTGAGAAATAGATGGATAAAAATGTAATAATAGGCAAAAGCCCTCTGCTAGATAATCTATACGAAATATTAAAGATGCTCATGCATATAGCTGAAATCGCATTTATGTAATTTAATCCTTTGAAATTTGATACCAAACACATACACATAGAAAAAAAACTTACAAACTGTAAGGACATAAGATAAACATTGAAATATTCAACAGTGATCTGGATGACCCCCAAAATTTAGTCTCTTGTTCGTTACTCAATTTATGAGTTTTCCTGAAAAGTTCATCAATAAATAAAATCAATAAAATGTGTAAAAAACATTTTCAGGTTGAAGAGAGAAGGTCTTCAGTACAGAACAGATAAGATCAAACATCAACATTGCATCTCTGCACCCTCAGTTGATGCTGAATTCAGTCATGGTAATCCCTCCACCGACTTAAGAGCACTTCTAAGATACATTATTAGGACCAGCATTGTTGCTGCATTCAGTCTACAGGACAAAATCCAGAAGTTTCACTGCTTTTGTTAGACCCAAATTCAGGAATGATGCACTGAGTTACAATGAAACCTATCTGACGAATCTGATTAATCTTTTTTTAGAGTCTCTTTTTGGAATAATTAATCCTGCATCCTTACTGTATGACAAAAGAAGAGAGGAAAAGCTTTTAATGTAAAGTTTAAAAGCAAGCAATCATGAAATATGAGTGTTTTAATGCACTTCATTGTGAACATTCATGAAGGTACCATTAATGCTGAAAGCCATTAGCTGAAAGTACATCGCCATTCAGATTACATCTTTCGCTAGAAATAACAAACCCTGTGTATGTATTAAGGCAGTATGTCTTCTAAAATAACTAAAAGCAGTTTGTTTCCTCAAGACCTGAAAGCGTACAAAAAAGTTGAATTTTAATGCAAAAAACACAACATGTCAAACAAAGACATTGAATTAAAAATAAGCTCATGTTTTCTTAGCAGCAATAATGATTTTATATACCAGATTGTAATGTATTGTTGTTGCAGCCTTTTCAATTTAATACGGTGTTAAAATGGTTATTTTTTCTTTAATTAAAATGTCTCACTCGATTCATTATAGCAGTTAATGTCTTTGAATGGCCAGGGCCGCTGAAAGAGCACATTTAACTTGTAGCTGACAGGCAAGTAATTTACTAGATGTATTGAACATCTACTGCAGTCTTCCTCGGCTTTATGGTTGCATTGTTACAGCGCAGGGAAACTGAGATCCTCCAAAGTAGTCCACTCATGTTAATATTCATCTTGGAAGTCGAGGACTAGCTCTTATTTCCATCTGTCATGATTCTGCCTCTAGCTGATGTCCTTACCTTTCTCATGCTCATCCTCCAAAGATTTTCTGACATAAGTTCTTTCCCTTCCAGTGAATCAGATAATAGGCCTTGAATTAAAAGAAGCTAAAAGAATCCAGCTTATTCCTCTGCTGCCCACAGCACTGTATTCCCACTGAAAGGCATGCAAATACCCGAAGGACTTAGCTGCAGCGGGTGATAAGCGAGATAGGTAGGATGAGTTATTTCAGGAGCATTATTTCCTTCTGAAACATGTGGAATACTGATATGTTTTGAGCTGTGGCCTGTGTCCTTTACAACAGCCTTGATATGGATGGCGCATTGTCCACGTCTCTGACCGAAGCCATAATTTCTCACTAGTGTTTGAACAGTTTTTCTAAAGCTGCCAAAAGCTGCATTCTCTCGCCTTGATCCCGTTTATTTCTTTAAACCCTATTATGAGGACCTTTAACCTCCACTCTGAGGAGAGTAAAAGGCTCTCGGCTACAGGCTAAGGCCAAATGTGATGTTTCAAAAGCTTCTGTCAATAAATATTGTATATGTGTTGCTAAAGTTTTTGTTTTTTTCCCCCTCTATTAAAAGGTCCCACCTATCTTATTGGACAAGCAATACTCTGACTTTACCCCTGACATCACTCCCATCATCCTCGCTGCACACACCAACAACTATGAAATTATTAAGCTTCTGGTGCAGAAAGGCGTGTCTATGCCGCAGCCACATGAGGTGGGTGACCCGTTCATCTCTGATTCGTGGTATACACTCTATAATTCTCTTTGAATGCGTTCTATTTATGTGTTATGTAAGAGTTCATTTATCATGCAAATATGCACATGGATTATAAGCTCAATGACTCCCTGGTGTGTAGATAATGCCTAAATATCATAGCCAGGCAGGACAATGCTTAGTTGACATAATGGATTCAGTGCTTGCTCTGCGAGACCGAAACATGATCCATGACTAAACACAGGGAAGCCTCATTAAAATGTGTCCATGCTTTGTTTGATGTTGCAGGTGCGCTGCAACTGTGTGGAGTGTGTGTCTAGTTCAGACGTGGACAGCTTGCGGCACTCACGCTCTCGCCTCAACATCTACAAAGCACTGTCGAGTCCCTCGCTAATTGCACTCTCCAGCGAAGACCCTTTCCTGACCGCGTTCAGGCTCAGCTGGGAGCTGCAGGAGCTCAGCAAGGTGAGGACATGAGATCGGGCTAATGGTCAAGAAGGGATGCTGTTGAGTAAAATTAGGTTTCGAAGCCCTGATCTGTGACATGTGTTAATCGATTAAATAAAGTATGAAGCTTGTTATTATCCTCATATGAGGGAGATATTTCCTTCTGAATTGATATGGCGGTAATTAATATGAATAGCACTTTGGAAATGTCATCTGATAGGACTTTCAAAATACATCAGAGTCAGTTAATAAAATGTTTAAAACAGAAATAATTTTAAAAAATCTGGAGAATGGTTTCATTAGTTATTGACATTTCCAGCAAAGACATAGTAAAGGCTGAACTTTCATGGCTTACTGAATTGTAAGGGGCTCTGTGATGGACTCTGACCTGTCCAGGGTGGTCCCCTGCTCTCGTCTGTTAATTGCTGGGATAGGCTCCAGCTTCCCATGACCCTGAAATGGATTAACCCTTTAAAGCCCAACCCAAGAAAAACATGGAGAGAGAACTCCCCATTAAACTCCCCACTGAAGTCTTTATTTGGCCCTTTAACCTAATGTGGGGAAAATAATAAAGTTTCTTTGCATATCTACCATTTATTACCAAATGATGTTTCAAAAATGTATCGTACTGTAGTCTTCTGCTTCCTGGTGTCCATTAGAGAGCAGAAGACAGGTATCATATTGTCTACATGAAGGTTTTAAGCAAAGTTTTTACCAAAAAGTGATCCAAAATGTCTCAGAAACAGCTTTTTAGGGTTAAGTGGTACAGAAAATTTGAAGATGATAATGATAATGACAAATAGTTAGAGTTAGGGAAAAAAAGACTTTCATTAGTGCAGATTTTTAAATTTCCCCAAGAAAAAACTAGGCTTCTAGTCTTTCTTGACAAGATAATTTTATTGCTTTTTAGAACATAAAACACCTGTAAAATTACAGAATCACCACTCTGAGTATATTAAGTAAATTGTTTCATCATGTAAATAAATAAATCACACACAGGACACAACATGCTGGTGTTACTTTACTTGTTTTTTTAATTATTATTATCATGGCTTTTTACTTTTGTATCTTAAATTATTTTCATCTGTATACTGCAGAGCACCAAAATTTCATTGTGCCTTACGTTATGACAACAAAGGCTGCTTTCGGCAAAATATGTTTGCAATCAGCTGCACATAGAATTTGAAGAAGGTGCGAACGAAAGGGGAAGGTTCTAACTTGGAAACACACAGGCAGAGCCAGGAAAACATCAGAAAAAAACACTGCAACCAATTTGCCTCAAAAATAAAAATACACAAAAGATTTTGGTTTTTAGAAAACGGGGAAAAAGTAGTAAGTGCAACAATATACGACCAGAATAGAAAAAAAAGGTCATGCTTGGCCAAAGGGAGGCAGTCCTGGACTATAAATGATTGAATAAAATCAGTCATTGAATCAAAATGATTTTGTTTTCCACAGAGATAAGGCGTAAACTTTTGTTTGGTGGAGATCAGACTAAACATGTAAAGGTGACTCCCTGAAACATACAGATATATTGAAACAATTATGGATATTATGTACTGTGTCAGACAAAGGTCCTAGGGAGAAAGCATAACTTCTAAAGGAAATGCTTATTTGGGCACGTTTATTATTCTGTCAAGTTTTTGAGATGATAATGCACCTGCTACTTGCGATCTTTTCAATATAAATTAAAACAACTTAATTTACATCCAACAAGAGTGGCTAATCCCTCATTTTCTCCAGGAGTTGTAGACATTATGTGGTGAGCAAGATAAGCAGATCGAGTCAACTTCAGTGACTAATACATAATTTAATCATGAGGTGTAAAAATCAGACTAGTCAAGGTTGGCATTTTTGTTAGCTTCACATTATTAACTATTGAATAACATGTTAAAGGCAAAGAGTTGCACCAAGGCAAGTGGTTGAAATACATCATATATTTCAAACCAAATCAAATTTTTTACCTATATAGCACTTTTCATATAATAAGTAGCACAAAAAAGTGACAAAAACAACTATGAAAGGTAAGAACACAAGCCGTCAAACTCTCAAGTTAGAAAAAATTCAGGAAACACACACATTCAATCAAATTTTCTCTTTCTAAGTCTCTCACAAACACTAAGCACACATCCACACACAGATCCACGCATATTCAGATTCATGCTCAGATCAGATCAGGCAGGGCCAGACAGCAACCATAAGGCGAGGGTGCAGGGCCCCCACCCAGATGAGGACGACAACTATGGCAATTACCCTGCAGTCAGAGCAGGCCTGGCTCCTAAAGTAAAAAAAAAAACCCATGGAGAAAACACTGAAGAAAACAAAGAAAAAAATACTTCAAATAAAAATCAACCTTAAAACTAAGCAACTAAAACAACAATGTATAAAAATATGCATAACAGACCATGCATTTGGGTTAGATAAATCAAAAATGAATTAATAATTAAACTGAATGTTTAAATAAGAATGATTTATTCTTATTAAAGGAGCTAAAAGCGAAAATTCATTGTTTTCACACTGAAGGAATTAAAAAATCTCTTTGTGAGGAACCGGGTGTGTATTTTCATCTGGAGTATAGCGCAACGTCACACAGCGCCTCTGTGTGTTGATCTCCAGCTCTGTGATTACTAGCCGGCCCGGCCGCGCGTGCATGTACGTGCATGTACGTCTATGTACGTCCATGGACGTCCATGTACGAACACGCTCACACGCGCCCCCGTCCTTATAAACAGCCGCCACAGGGCAGAGTTACGGCGCAGCGCGCGCATTCAAGATGGTAGAGACTCACGGCGGTAGAAGTGGGAAGCGTCCGACCAAAGATGATGAGGAGCCAATATTACCTGCAAGAAACAACATTATTTTTCAAGGAAAGGGAAAAAACATGGATTAATATTGGTCTGGCATTCTCAAGTTGGAGAGAAAAAGACTCTCTTCTGGTACGTGACTCGCGGAGCAGACTCCACCTCGTCTACGTCTCTGTTTTCCTCTCTACCACGAGATGGTAGCCCATCCTGCAACTTGCAGCTGCAGACAGGCTGCTGCTGAAGGTGCATCAAAATAAAAATAGCTTACATTAAAATATCTATGTTTTGGATCATAATGATGAATAATTTGAAAAAGCTGCGGTTCTTAGCTGAGCTCATGTTCTATTGCGCAAGCAGAACCCATCTTGAACTAGTCATATTTGCATTAGTTTTAGAAAATATATAATTATATTGTGTTATAGGCCTACTACATTACTTTAAACATGCTCTCTGTTTAAAATAAAAAAATAAAGTAAAACTGTATGAGGCGAAGAGGAGTTTTTCCCTTTTTTTTAAAAAAATGAGGGGCGTGGTTTTTCGGTTGGGGGAGAGGTAGAGAGGCATTGATTGACACAGGCTTTGTTTTGGTTTCAGAGACAGCTCCACGGTACGCCACCTTGTGGCAAAAAATTTCACTTTTAGCTCCTTTAAGTAAAGGAAAATAAAAAAGGTAACCTTTAAAGAGTTAGATAAATGCCTTAAGGGATATAAGTGTCTTACCTGTGACTGATTAAGCCCAGTCCATACTTTATATTTTAGATAAACTTCAGTTTAGTGCTGACTATTCCTTCCTTCGTTTTTAAGATGAACAGGATTTTAAAGCTTAACTAATGGAGTTGTTCAATGAAACATCTGTGAACAAGACTGAAAGAGCTTCTTGAACTAGAAAATCCAGGAGCAAGGTTTGCTTTAGACAAACTCCCTTTGCTTACATTTTTCTAAAACATACTGACTCACAGTTACAAATGTTTATGCTACATTAGTGTAACAATACTCTGCTTGCACTGCACTCTGCTGGTCTCTTCCAGGTGGAGAATGAGTTCAAATCTGAGTACGAGGAGCTGTCCCATCAGTGCAAGCAGTTTGCTAAGGATCTCTTGGATCAAACGAGGAGCTCCAGAGAGCTGGAGATGATTCTCAACTACAGAGATGATATCAGCATACTGGAAGAGGAGGGCAACAGTGACTTGGCAAGACTTAAACTAGCGATCAAGTATCACCAAAAAGAGGTATAAGTAACGCATGTTACTGATAATGGTATTTAATCAGTATTTAAACAGTATTTAATCAAAATACAAGAAAAGCAAATTGTGGAAGTGGGAAGGTTATAGGTTAGTTGTAAGTTAAATGTTCTGTGACTAAACATGAGGAAACAGGAATGGTTGCTTGTTTCTTCATATCCCATTCATGCTTGTAACACACACACACACACACACACACACACACACACACGCACACACACACACAAACACACACATCAGTGCACTGCCCTTTCTGTCAGCTACCGAGTTGTGTTAGTTTGCAATATCACAGTTATAACCTTTTAAATTGTGTGATAAGAGCTCATATCCTTTTTTGATTTTCTTTATGCTCACTCAGTTTTCCTCATGATTCTGTGATTCTACATGCTCCAACGTTCACACTTTATATTATATTGCCAAACCTGAAGTTTCTGCTCTCAAGTGTCACTGCCAGCCACAATGCTGTTCGATAAGCATCAGGCTTTAGTCCTCACACTTGGGTTATTGCTGAATTTGATCCGCTTTTGTTGTGGCAGCTTCTGCAGATGACAAATAGGCGTGGATTCAAACAAAAAGCAAGAGGCTAAGGACTTGATTCTGTATTGAAATTCTAGCTTTAGATTTAAATGCAGGATCAGAATAACTAGGGAAATACAATTGTCCTTTTATTTCTAACTGAAGTTAGACATCAGGGAAAATAGCTGTCACATTTTTTGCAGCAATCACTGCATGCACTACTTCAGCTAAAACACGTTTGCACTAAAAAGACCTGTCAGGTTTATTCCCATACAATCCCAGTACATCTATTTTTAAAGCTGGAGAAGAAAGAAAAATGGAAACAAAGTTTAAAAAACCCGACAACTGCATCTGTCATCGATGCAAATGATCCCCCAAAATATCTCCTTAAAGCCTAAAGCCTAATAAAAATATAAACTTAAAAAAAAGAAAACCAAAATCAATGTAAAAAGATTAGGAATTTAAAATAATGATAATAAATGGAAAAAGTAATTAACGAGTAATAGGACGGAGAAAATCGGCTTAAAGCCAAACTAAAAAAATGGGTCTTGAGCCTTCTCTTGAAAATATCAAAAGTCTCTGATGCAACTAAAGAGACTGTTCAGCATCTCCTCCAATGATATATATTTTCTAAAACTTAAAACTTATTCCAAGACCAGATACAGAAACCTTATTTCCTCTCTGACAGCTTGAACTGGAAATTTTGCAGTTGCTGCATATTTAACTGGGAGAGTATTTAAGCATTTAATCATGTATAACATTTGGAGTCCGTTCGTTTTTCACAATGAGTAAATTAGATTTTTAATAACTTTGTGTTTCCCAAAAACTTTAATTGCATTTCAAATCCATATAAACAGGTTTATAGGAAACAGTCCAAAAATGATTACTACAGAACAATATTCATTTTTACAGTCAGCTGATTTTGTGCTTTTCTGTTGCAAGATGAAAAAGCTTCTCCCTGTGGCCAGAGCAATTAGTATGCAAATAAGTTTATTTTATCCCGGTAAAGTATGTCAGTGATTTTTCTACAATGACACCCCATATAATAAATACTGCTGTGTTCTGTCAGTGAAGAGTACAAATCTTTACTGTGGCTTCCTACAACTAGTGCTTGATCCATAGTATGTCTGGATTTAATGGAGAATATGGGAAGTGACACTCTAAATGTCTATTCAAAGTTATGAGATGCCTGAAGGCAAAAATTGACAGTTGAATATATTTTGTTGTGCAGAATTGTTCTATTGAATCCAAAGATTAGGTAGAATGACGAAGTACACACATCACTCCTCCAGGAGCAACCGATATTTCTTTGAACAGTTTTTTTGCTGGGAGCTCTGGCTGACAGAGCAGATGCAGTGTTGGAGGAGTCTCAAAGTCCTGACACTGCAATTTGTTTTAGTTGTCGGGCATCATCATCACACACATTTGCAGACGAACATGTTCAGTTATGAAAGAATAACAGGGAAAAGTTCAGGTGTACAGCTTGACGTAATGATGAAATGCCCCCGGTCGTCTTGCAGAGTCTCTGTGGGCTTTGCAGCAAATCCTTCACTGCGTACACAGTAAACAAACATCCCTCCTGCTGCCTGTGTAGCAGTTGTGCCTTGTAGCATCTTCTCTCCCCAGCTGTGTTTTAATTATCCATTGATGTCCCGCTATGCCCTCCTATTGCATATATCATCCTTCAGTTGCACAAAGACATTGATGGAGGGAACTGTCACACCGTGGGCGACAATCCACCCAGTTGCCCTTTCAAAATGATAAATGTTGCAGCTATTCTGACGTCGTGTCAAGACAAAGTTTTTCTAGTGGAATGCTCATCTTGTTGTTTGTTTGTTCATAAAGTTATGATCACATTCTGCGTTTTAATTATGGTGCATGCCAATTTTTGATCAGTAAACACATTGTGTGTGTTATCTCATTGTGCTAAATGAGTTTTGGAAGAGTCAGCCATATTTACTGCAGCATACTTACATGTCTCTGCTTTGCAATCAGATGTCTGATTATTCTCCAAGCTATCAATTCCAGGAAATCCATGACAGATTTTGATATTTCTTTCTAGAAACAGGGGAAATTGTGCTTGCAGACTTTAGTTATTCTTTGTTCAAAAGTAGTAACACAAGTTGTGAAGACACTGGTTTTAGCCTGGATTCAAACACAAATCAGCCTCTATATTTAGACTAATTATGGACAACATTTAAAATACTGATCACCTAATTTGGGCAGCATTCAGCTAAAAGTAACTTGAATACTTAAACTAGTTTGCAATACTTTGAACTACCAGAAGACTCAGTAGACAACTTAGTTCCATTAACAGCTCTGTGGAAGGTGAGGTGGAGGTACATATTTGTTTTCATCTTTGTTTTATCATCAAGGCTACATTAAAATGATCAAATTCCATTAAAACTTTGTAGAACAGGCGCAAAGAAAAAACATTTAAAGTTTCAATGTAGATCAGGATCTGTGTTGCTAAAACAGCATTGACCTTGGTGGGGAACGTGCTCTCTAAGTGCTCCCATTGTACATTGCAAATGGACTACAATAATGAGGCACTTTTCTAGTCTTATCCACCACTCAGTGTGCTCTAAGCTACAATCTACTTTCACCCATTTACACACAAATTCAAACACATGCAAGCAGTTTCTGCCATACACTGGTGAACTCATCAGAGCAAACTGAAGGTCGAGTATATTCCCAGAGGACAATGTTGACAAGTAACCGGAGAGGCTGGGCATCAAACCACCAGCCTTTTAATAAGAGGCACCATTTCATGAATTTACAGTGTCTTTATTGTGTTTCATAATGTTATTTCTTGTTCTTATAAGGAATACTCAGAGTATGTGGAGAACGCTCAGTTTACACAGCACAAGAGATTCAGACCACATAATGGCTGGTCAAGTAAGATAAACTGGAGAAATGATGAAATGGCCTTCTACCAACATATCCTGCTGCTGCTTTCTGAGAAGGATAAGGTCTGTGTGGTGATTGATGATCTCTGAGCCAATCAGTAGTCTCACCCTTATGAAGCATCTAAGGTTTAGTGGATACTTATTTGGACTTAAAGGCACGTTTGATTTTGTAGCGAACACATTTTCCTTTCCCTCCATCTTCAAGGATTTTTGTCGTCAAATGATCTCTACTACTCTAGTTTGGCCATTCTGCACACAAATGCTCAAGGACTAATAATAATTGGCAATTGACACTTAACCTGTATGTGTGATTTATTTTTCTATCTTTCTTACACAGCGCAGAATACACCTTTCAGTGTGGTGAGTCATAAGAAGCTTGGTTTTGACCCCCTCAGAAAATGAAGGATAGCTCTGTTTAACCGTGTGTAGTTTGTGCGCTTTCTTCTTTACCCTTTTCTGTTTATCCTTACATCTCTGTGTGTATTCTGGTTTTGCCACTGCTGTGCTCCCAGGGTTTAGAAAGGCAGCCCATAATGATCTGAAAAGAAATCCCCACAGACTTTTTCTCAAAACAGCTGTGCTCACACGGCACTCTGCTTCGTTGCAGCAGGAGGCCAAATATGTTTATTATCAGTACCATATACACATTGCAGCACTGATTGTCCCCCCCTCACCCCACATACTGAAATTCTTTAGGGTTTCTGCAGTAGATTGTGCTAATTGTTGTCAATAAACTTGCAGAAAAGGTGGGTGAGCACGGTAAATATTCAGCTGTCTCTTTAATATTTGAAATTGTCAGAAATGCCAAAGGGAATCCATCAATATTACATGCAGCAGTTTCAGGTTGCCCTCTTGCGATATCTTATAAAAACTGCAAGTCACTATTTTAACATGTTCAAAATTCTCCTAGTAAATTAAAATTAAAATTCTATTTGTCGCATAATGAATAACCATAAACATGAAGCTGAAAAACTCTGTTGTTTCAGCATTTCTGTATTGTGAAACATATCCTTCACAAGTCAATTTCCAAATATTTGTAACAGCTTTTACTGGACTTTACCATGGACATTTTATTAGAAAAGCCAAACGGGATGATAATGCCACCTGCTCCCAGTGCAGTTTTTAAATCATCTTTCCCTAAGTTAATCTTAATGTAAAACATTAAAAATAATGTGTTCATTGTTGACTTCTTACAAATCTGTTTAAAGGAAGTTGTGTTTTGTTTCATCATTACTGATTCAACTCACTGATATGCCCATATGCTGGCAAACTCTCAGGTAATGATAAGCTGGTTGGAATCACGGCTAGTTTTGAGCATTATAAGGGCCAGTCACTGCAAATTGAAAAACAAATTGTAAATTTGGTTCCTTAAACTGTCTCACAATCTCAAGTTAAAAAAGCTGTAGCTCCTAGATAGGAGAAACAAATTTGAGCTGTTTCCTCTGCGTCATGTGTAATTAAGAAACAGGAATTAATGAGAAGACAAAGAGACTGCAAAGCGATGGTGCATTGTTCAACTGTGCAGCAACACATGTACAAACATGACCTTTATATAAGAGTAATTTAAAATAAAGACAGCCTTAGAGGTTGCACGTAATTAAGCCTGGACCATTTAGAAAACAAATCTTGTAAATTTATAATACAGTAGGGCTATACTAAGCTAAAGTGCACTTCGAAAGAAAAGCATTGAAAATGCACAAACTGGAATCCTCCTCTTGAGCAATACAGAAGTTGGAGCTCACCAAAAAAAATAAGATAATTATCTATCATGTAACATTTTTCCCTGCAGATCTCTAATTAGCCTCACTTTGTCTTTAGGCCGAACAGTATTTTAATATTTTTTGAGCTTGTGTTGCAGCTGGTGTCAGAAGAAAAACGTATCAGTAAAAGAATAAATTGAACTGAATATCTGCAAATTTTTGAGGCAAACACAACACTGTCTTCATTACATTGGCGCAGAGCCAAAAGTAGAGCTCATACTAGTGACCTGTGCTCCTATGTTGCAAGTAACCTGCAATGGTGTCACTGTTTCAGCCTGCGATTAGACCCTAAACGTTGTTGTTCACACACTCTCTGCTGAAAACTGCAGTTAATGAATGTGACTCTGGATGCATGAGTACATTGGAAGCTAATAAATGTTGAACAAGGGGACGTTAACAACTGACTAAGTGAGTTGAAGCAGTGGCAGAGCTTTAAAAATGAGTGTTATGTATGCTATATGGTTTATTGTGTTTGCTTTTATGTGCAAACTTGGGATAATTAGTCCCTGCCACATTTTACATTTGACTTTCACAGTGGGCTTTTATTTGAGCATAACAGTAGTAAACACTACAGAGCAATGGGATCACGTTTATTGCTTTGTGTTTCACAGCAATTTATTATCCAGTTTCTGTAGAGGTGCACCTCAGTTTAAGGTGACTGGTACAGAACTCCAGCACAGGCTCGATGTTGATCTGATTTTCAAAAACATAAACTTAAAGGAGCTATACCTGATATTATTTTAATCTTTCTAAGAAAAATGGTTTTCTACGTGGTATAGTATGTGGTAAAAGGGGTAATTTCATTACAATTAATGACTCATTGATTGCGCATATG
>JAVQJG010139082.1:0-11625 GCA_036024015.1 Craterocephalus amniculus
CTCGGCTCCGATCGGCATGCGGTTGACCCGCTAATTTACAGATGACTTTGGGCGGTACATGTTCACAACATGACATCTTGCTTCTCATGCAAAGGTAACAGACATCTCTGCTTCAAGCATGCATTCAGGAGCCTACGTTCTGTGGGAAAATCGGCCGCCACCCGCTGAGTTGTTTTGACGGACTAAAGTGCAAAACAAGAAAGCACATTAACTCCTGTCTGACTCGCTTTACATTGTTTACTTTATTTTAACAAAAATTTAATTTAAAAATAGGCTACACAAGTCAGAAAACAATTGGCAATAATTATTATTTACATGCCTAGATTTCTGTTGCGCTGGGTAACATCGTTAAAGTTAACGCTGTGTGATTGCATCATCAGACTCACATCTTTGAGCAACGCAGCTGCCAGCAGAGGATCAGACGCGCGTTTTTTTGTCGATGTGAAAGGAGCCAAATGCTGATTGATCGTGGGTTAACTGGGCTTTGAAAAACCCGCGTTGACGCGCTAATTTCAGTGTGAAAGTGGCTAATGACACAACTTATGAATTTGCTTATGAAAAGTAATTCCCATTTCCAATTTCCCCCTGCAGTTTCAAATCCTTTTAGCAATAGCATTTTCTTATTGGTTTACCCTCTCATTTAGCTACTGCCAAGGGCATATATCACAGATGATATGTCTATCAAACTCAATTGTCATTTGTCCGTTCACCCTCTGCACATTCCTCTCTTTATGCACAAATCACTCTTAGAGGCTTGGAGCACATATAGACAAAAGCAACAAAGCAAGAGCCAGATATCTGCTAGCTACATCAGCTAGCTAGCATGCTACATTAAAATACAGTACAGACTTAAACATTAGTGACATTATGGCAGAAAAGGGGTCTATATCAAGTCAGAAAAAAAACCTGTTTTGGAGAAGGCAAAAGAAAAAAGCAGACAGTGAGTGGAAAGTGCACTGGTGCTGTAAACTACCAGTGGTTTCAAATGAACTTCCATAAAGGGCTGCAAAATTAAGCCATAGAGGCCCTATTTATCTGCTTGATAGAAAAGATAACATGATGTCTTTATAATTTTTGGAGAGATGCTGCTCAGCACTCATGACCCTCGGGAACAAGCATTAGGTGCTCTTGTGCTCTAGAGGTGTGGCTTCCATGGGAAGTATGGACTTTTGAATTGTGTATTCTAAAAATGTAGCCTGCTCCAACTATTTTTCCACGATCTGCTTCTCTGTATTTAATTGTGACACTGTATGGACTGATATGTGGTGTGTTCTTTTAAAAGGATTCGGCTGGACTTTGTCTGCTTTAGATTTAAAAATAAAGGAAAAAAAAAACACTGGAGGTTACTCCAGCCTCCCACATAGACTTTGAAGACTGAAAGAACGCACCCGAGTATGCTGTTTCATGAAAAGGGCATAGATTGACAGACTCTGAGTCATTTCATAAATGCTTTAGTTTTATCCATGGATCCATCTCTGCCCCCAGAGGCAAGGTAAGGTCCTTTCGAACCAATAAGGTTCCTCTCATAGCTGCCATTATCAATGCTTCTTCTATCGTATATACACATTCACCTGTACAGTTTCTATGAGGCTCAAAGAGGTTTAAAAGGATTTATAATTACAAGGGGTCTGACTCTATTAAAAACGAACGAATTAATCTAGATTATTCACATTTTAAATCACAAAACAACAGTTCCCCTAAAAAAAAAACTTGACAATTGAATCATATAATAGAAACAGACATTATTGTAAACTCAAGCTCTAGTTCCCTTCTAGTTCCCTGGCCAAAACAAAAAAAACCTTAAGTTTATGTACCATTAAGTATAAAAACTAACAGCGACATTAAGTGGATACACTTCTTAAACCGAGCTCTGATGTGTCCATCAGTGTCCTCAGTGTCCAGAAAATTTTGCATAAAAATTATGCATCAATTTTTCTTGTAATTAATTAATCACAGTAATGATGAATTTTGATCATTTCTTAATAATAATGGCTTCAATGAAACTTAGGATTGTTCGTATAATGCATATTAAGGAATGGCCATTCAACGATTGGTGAAGAGTTGAATTAGTTTGAAAAGAGTCCATTTTCTGTATGCATTCACAGATTTCAGTGACACATCTTGAGATCAGTGTTTGTTTTGTCAAAGAAATATCAGGAGGTAGGACAAGATAGAGAATACAAGCAGCCAAACAGGAACACTGCTGCATGGCTGGCAGGGAGTGCAAAAAGATTACTACTGGTCCAAACGATACAAAGCACAACAGCTTTATTAAAAGTTTGTGCAACTTTAACATCTAAAGTGCAAATGGAAGTCACACACCCTCCATGCCACACCATCCTCTCCTTGTACCATAAGCTAAGCAAGGGTGGCACTGCTAGTTGCACAATGGCCGGACAGCTTTTTTCTAGGACTGTGGTACGTTTAAAGTACATAATTGGTAGAAAATGTAAACTTTTTTTTCTGAAAGGGGATATAAATGTAGGCCACAAGAAATAGATCAATCATTGTTCTAACCTGCCATTCCAGTATTAGCCGGGCTTTGAGGTAGAAGGTGGTCATTGGTGATGGTCAGGGTTGCGCTGCTTGGCTGACTAGTGAGTGGTGATGAAAGTCGGATGCTCCCGTTCATCTCTGCACCATTGGGATTGTTATGCTGGGGAAGCAGGTCTTGACCTGTAAAAAGTATGCAGGAAAATAAAGATTTTAAACTGTCAGACATGAAAGAAATACATTAGTATTTTCAGGTTTTCCCAATAATAACCATAGTAAATTTAAGGCTTTTTATAGATTCTGATGTACCATACAGAATATAAGAAAGGTGTGGAAGCATTTTGTTTGCTGGACTCGAAATAAAAATAGTGTTAAAATAGGTACATTGAAAACATTGTAGCTACTGCTGTTATTGTTATTGCTGCTGTTGTCTTAAATGTCTGCACAAAAATAAGATGTAATGGGTGAATTCACAAAATATTTTTTTTATTCATTATCTGGGATAGTAGGTTTCAGGAAGCTAATTACCAAAAATCCAATTAAAATCCAGTAAAAAGAAGAAAGGAAGGCAATATTTTATTATAATAGCAATGGAAATATGGTCAATACTACAATAATGGTAAGTTTTATCAATATTTTGTAATAATCAGTAATTATGAGAGTATAGATTTCCTGCAAAGCCATTTTAATTCCTTAACAACACATTCTGGAACATCAAAAGAAAAAAATCATCAGATATGAGGATGAAAATGAAAGTTTCTTAAAGCCTTGTTCTTAAGAAGAAAGAAAAGCAATAAAATAAGCAGATTCTGGGCTGGTTTACTCACTCCAGGCCTACGTGAGGTTTCAATGTATCCCTCCTCAAACACACTGGACGGAAATTAATGAGTATTGTACAAAAGTTGATTGGCTGTTAAATCCATTTAAATTGATTCGGGTCTGCTGGAACAATAATACATTGAAAACCTGCTGGATTGTAAATTGTAAATTTCGTAGGTATTCAGTAAGTAACCGTGGTCCATGTGATTCATCATCTAACCCAGCTGACCATGGAGAAATGATTTGTCTTGATATACGGGGGTTTGAAAATATAACATATATCCCCAGCTGATACACAGTGGAAGGGACAGATCGAATGCATCGCTCATAACCAGCATTGCTGTGGCTTTAAATTTGGATTTGTGAAGCATCTTTAAACAGAGGGATAAGGTTGTGAGCCTTCTCTCCCTGCCTGCTAGCATGTTTGTCTAGGTGAGGAATCAATACACATCTTGAAGGAATTTCTCCTTCATGTTTGTTTGTTATTGATGGTCTGTGATAGGACTTTGTGCTGGTGAAAAGATGGGTTGTGTGAAGGTTTATCATGCTGTCTGCACCTGATATGGTGAGAGTAATCTCCTGAGGGTTTCCTGCGGCTGTGCTAGAACCAGCACCTGAAGCCTGGGCCTGGACCTGGGCAAGAGCTTGTGTCAGGCTGGAATTGTTGATAGTCAGTGTTATCTCCTGGCTGCTGCCGCCTCCTGCCACCAATCCAGAGCTGCCCATGACATGGTTCAGGTCCTGGGAGCCTGCACAAGCCACAGACAGGCAGAGACCGTTATTCAACTTGAAACAGAGAGTGTCTATTCAATTGTTGTATTTATTTATTTCTCTCAGGTAAATGATTTTTCGCACACCTGCAGCATCCTGTTCTGACAGTCCGGCCATTGAGACCTGCGGAGGTGTGATGGTGGACGGCTGTAAGGCCAAGCTGGTCAGAGGATGGATGACGACATTGGCAGACACCGAGGGGTCATTCGTGGACATGAGCGGACTGCCTGAGTGGGGTACGAGGCTGGTGTCAACACTCAGGGGTTGAGAGAGGAGGCCCCCCTGCTGTAAGGTCTGCTGAAGGAGGGTATGGTCAATCTGTAAGAGAAGGGAAGAGAATGATGAAGTAGAACATCAGTGTTTGTCTGGCTGAAGCTTTTTCAGCTTCAGACAATGAGTTTATTTTCATTAGATGAATCATTTGAAGGACTCAAAAACTATTTTTAAACTTTTTTTTAAAGTTGTTGGAACGTGAAGGTGAATAAGTACTCCTCATACCCACATAAATAAAGTGTGGAGACACGTCAAGGTGATTCTTCAAGTTAAATAAATGAATATCTAAACTGTGATATGAATTCATCAACTGTTTGTTTGCAGACAAATACATCAACAGCCAATCACACAGCAGGAAATTGATGCATCAAAGCATGTAGACATGGTCAAGCAGACTTTCTGAAGTCCAAACTGAGCATCAGAAGGAGGAAGAAGTATTGAGCACATGATGTTTTTCCCAAAAAAACGTTACGTCATTCCGATCAGCAACATTCCAGTACAGAAGACTGAAGCAACCACTCTTTCTGAATGTTTAGATCCCTTCAGTGCAGTTAGAAGTATTATAAAAAAAGAAGAAAATAAACCAATTCAAATTCATTACTTTTCCAGTTAAACAAAACTCACCGTGATTTCCCCCCCGACAGCTCTGCTGAATCTCCTTCAGCAATCAGCTGTGTTTCAACCCTGAAATCCATTTGCTTTAGTTCATATGCACCCACTACTTACATCTTTGCAAGTAAAACTCTGCAGTAGTAGTGAGACGGTCTAGAAGAGCAGTAAAAAACTCAGCAACATATACTCAGTTCACTTGCTGGAAAGCAAACAACACTACAGTGTTCAGAGTAATTTATGGTTGTGAAAATTAAATGTGTGAGTGAAATCATAGTCACCGGAATAAAAAAATAAACACACAACGTCTCATCAAAGACTGAAAATGTAATTTTAATTCAAAGATTTTAGACTCATTCTGCACTGCTTAAAAGAAAGGCAACACAATCATTGCCAGGTAACTCAAAAGTCAGTCACACCTCTAGGATATCAGTTCATCTAGTTCAGAAGCAAAGCTGATTGTGAATCAATTTTTTCTACTGTTGCACAAATGGAACCAATAACATGTGGAAATGAGAGGCAGTTTGCAAAGGAATGGTCCTGCAGGCAGTGGCCAAAGACTATTTCCCTGACTTCATCCCTTCTGGCTAATCATTGGCCACGTTTGTATTTACCCTGTGCCCTCACCACTAGAGGCAACATGAGGAGTTTACTCGGGTAGTGAAGCTCATCCAGCATCGATGCACGCTGTGGCAAGGTTTGGTGTGTCTCCGAGCACAGTGTCGAGATCAACAATGAGATACCAGCAGATAGACAGGTATATCAGAAAACATGTTTGAGGACATCAGCCCAGCAGATAGAGCCATCTTCTCTTTGTACAAGGAGGAACCGAGGAGCACTGCCAGTCGGACAAAAAGACCACAGCAGGCCACTAATGTGCACGTTTCTGCAGAAACTATCAGAAACAGATTCCATGAGAGTGGTATTAGGGCCCTACATTTACAAATGGGCCTGCTATATATCCAATATAAGATAAAGATTTCAACTGGAATATTTCATTTAATAAGATCTAAGATGTGCAGTTCCCTTCATGTTTTGAAAGTGTAGTTCTTCCCAGAGGACCTAAACTCTTTAATCTTTATATAAATGTCTTGGAGTGAAAAAAAAGCAGAAATGTGGAGTCCCTTGCAGACTGCCTAATCTGGCTGCTCTACTAACTCTGGTCAGACAGGAAACAAACAAGCCAAAGGTCAGTGTGAATGAAACCCACAGGCCTTTTGTTGAAATGGAGGAACCTTTTTAAAAGATCACAACTGGTGAAGGACTCCGCTGGTACAGAGGTCAGAGTGAAGCCACTGGTCAGCAACATAAACAGAACAGCCTTATTTTATGGCACCTGAAGAGGCAAAATCCTGATTAAACTATCACCCCATATCCCCCAAAAGTGTATAAAGAAAACAGGACAACAAGCATCGACACAATAACATCATTGGTGCTGTAGGTCGAATTTTAATTGCAATTAATCCTACAAGTTTTAAAAATCTTAATTTTTTTTAATCATAATTCTTATTTTAGCCATTTTTCATTTATCATTATATTTTCTAATTATCTTTAGTAAAACATACCAACAGAAACACAATTTTCTTGCACGTTGCACCTTTAAATCATTTTTTGCTTGTCAATGAAAGCTGATGAGCTAATGTTGACAAACATGAAAAAATGAGGAAAACCTGAAGGGGTCTCCATGTAATCTGGAGACTAGGCTCCCATTTTAACAATTAAACAACCTTTTTCATTGGCTGGAACAAAGCAGAGTCAAAAGATGCTCCCACAGAAAATATCTGCTTGCTGTCGTCAGGGGGAATGTTTGCAAATGTTCATGAGGTAAAGGAGATTAAAATGATCAAGTACAGTAACGTAACCATTATGTTTGCTCATAAAAAACTATAAACCAGCTTAGCTTACACAAAGAACATAGTACATGCTGTTTTAAGATTTAATCATGATGCTTTAAGTCCATTCAAGTCCATGAAAGAGACTGCCACAGAGCCCAATCTTTCTGACATCAGATCAGTGAGATGTGTGAAAACACAAGGTGCAGTGGCGGATGTGTGTGTGTGTACGTTACCTGCAGTGTGATGTTGTTGATGTTGCTTGTGTCGATGCCAGAGATCTGGACGTTGGGGCACACCGGCGTCAGCTGCAGGTGGATGCCATCTAAAGTTGTCAGGCTGTCAGGAAGCGCCACGGTGAGGTCTCCTGCAGCTGCAACATGAACACACGCACGCATTTATTTAGATACTTCACAGGGGGTGCACAGTTGTTGAACATGAAAATCTATATCTTAGGTTTTGAAGCTTCTAGGTAACAAAGGTTAAACAAGCACAATACTTTCTACAGCTACAGCTGTTTATATTCATAAAACGAAGCGTTTGGCTAAACCACCAGATCATGCAAGGTTTTGAAATGAGATTCAATCCAAACCAGAGCAGGTCCTTTAGATGTAGGCGCATTAAAATAAAAACTCTGATAAGAGATGTCCCTGTGGTGACAGATAAGGGCTACCTCGGAGGCACACATTAATTTTGCATGTCATGTCAAGGGCCAGGTCTCAAAGCATGGCTTTGAACCAGTTATATGCATTGATAAGTTTCCGCAAGCCCAAGAGACCACAATGAAAAATTTATTTTCACTTCTTTACCTGATGACTACAGGAGGGGCGGCAGAAAGGATTTCAGTGAACTGTACAATTTTATCAAGCTCTTTACACACAAACATTTTGTTTGTAATGCAAATTTAAAAAAATGTTACTTTCACAACCTTTCTGGTGAATATTAGCCTAAATATGACAATTAAAGGTTAAATTTGAAGTGCTAGATGTGTGAAAAACCCTCTGGGCTGTAAGGCTTTGTGTCAGTTCCATAAACGAGGAACCCTTCAATCCTCCTCAGGTTTAAGTGTGAACGTCTGTCACTGAAACTTAAAAGTATGTCTTTATAATGAGGAGCTTTACCAGACTCCCAAAATCACAGGAATGTTTGGAGGCGCTCCGATTGATTTTTGGTACCACATAAAGGCAGATTTGAACTGAAAATGATCAAAGGGTCTCCTGTGGTTGAAGGATATGTGGTACACAGACGGTAACTCCTGGTGACAAAGCATTTTCATGGCAGTGGCCTAATAAGACTGTAACGTTAATCATTTTGTCCTGAGCAAGAGCTGATGCTGCAACTTGACTGCCGGCCAACAAACTAACATTATGAAGGATGATGGCAATCCCCGCAGCATTAAGTATTCATATATTAAAAGCTGAGTGCATTAATCAGCAGTTTGACATCATGATCAGTGAGCGGTGTCGCTTAAGGAAAATTTATTAAATGTGTTCTGGGTCTGTTTCTGATTATTTCCTTCTCTCAAGATGCTTAGGAATAACATCTTATCTGTGTTTATTTCAAACTCCTCATTGTCACCTTGCCAAAATGTTTCCTTCTACAGCTCTGCTAACCAATTACTGAGTGTGTTTGTATCGTTGAACGCATCATAATCCCTACCTGACATGGAGGCAGGCAGGATGGCCTGACTTACGAGTCCTGGTAAATTCTGGTCAAACTGCCCCGTCAGATTGGTTGGGAGGTAAATGGGGTCAGAGTTGGACGTTTGGAACAGACCCACGGATTGCAGAGACTCTGAAGCGGCTGGCGGCTGTGCCTGACCCGAGGACACGGCCTGCCCGGCGCTCGGGTCCTGGCTCTGTCTGACGTGACCAGACAAGGAAAGACGCTTGGATTTGCGGCTGTCTCCGTTGGGTCGGAGATGACACTGGATGTGGGTTTTGCGGTGGCCTGAAGTTCTGAAACGGAGTTCGCAGAAGGGGCATTTGAAGGGCTTGGAGCCGGTGTGGAGGCGCATGTGCACCTTCAGGCTCCCCTTTGTGGAGAAGGAGGTGTTGCACATGTGGCAGCTGAATAGTTTCTGACCTGTGGAGGTAGAAATAGGGTTATCATCCATCAGTGTTTCAAACCTTTAAATCACAGACCAACATCTCTCATCTTTATCCTGCTTCCAGAAGCCCTCTCTTCTTCCTGTGTAATATTGTTAATATTGTCCTGATACACGAAAAACACAATTACAGGCCATCCTGTACACATGAGCAAAGCTCAGCGATAATCACGTCTCGTTGTGTTGGGGGTAGAGGTGCATTTTTAACTTCCTGAGGAAAATGACGCATCCAGCTCTATTTTCAGTTTCACATTTTGGAACTGGGTGATTGCATTCATCTTCTATTTACAGTCTAAAGCTGCTGCAACCTGATTGTGATGAAAATAAAGTATTTTGAGAAACTCAAACAAATGTGAGAAGAAATGCATTCAAGAAATCCGACATTATCTCGGCGAGAGAAGCTGAATATGAGCAAATAGGTCCCGTGTCACAGTGGTGAAGTAAACCCACCAAAAAAATCACTTCATCCTCCTTGTGTATTATGTTTATGAGACTTCATGAGTTTGACAGACAGAATTTTGTAATTAAATTAAACCAACCAACCATTACTCTTGCTATGTTCAAAATCTGAATTTGGGATTATCTTGGTGAGAGAAGCTAATCTGAGCATGTAGGTGCCTTGTTACAGCTGATCAACCACAAACCCCTTTATTCTTCTTATTTATAAAGATTCTGACTACTTTCAAGCCTTTCATTTAGAGGATGACTAGAGGATGGGCCACTTGATATCTCCAATAACTTTTTCTACATGTGCATGTTGCTCTGAATGCTGTTATGGTTCAGACATGATCTTTCATGAATAACACCAGTGCAGAGAAATCTTTACGATTAATTTATCATAGCAGTTAATTGTTGGCCACATCTGAAGGTCATGTGGCTGAGTCTTGGTATCCACATTCTCATGGAGTCAACGTCTTCAGTCAAGGCCAAATATGGACCAAATGAAACTGCAGATGTGGGCCAAATTTGGACCAAACTTCTCTTTTGCTATCTGGGGTATGTTCAGTTGTCAAACAAGAACCCAAACACACCAGCAACACACGAGCAAACAAATGAATCCATCTTTAAACACACATTCTGTCCTCCCGATAAAGCTGGACTGAAAACTAACCGAACTGTGGCTGATTGTAAGAAAATCCACTAACTGGTCAGTCCTTATGCTGAACTCAGCAATATGATCTGCTGTTCTTGTCTCACTACCATAATGCCACATCCTGAAGGAATCTTGCAAAAACATAAAACGGGTATTAAATGAAGCTAGAGCATCAGGAAATACAGCACCCACCTGTGTGTGTTTTCACGTGGCAGTCCAGGGTTGATTTCACTGTGAAACTCTTCCCACATTCATCGCACTTGTACGGTCTTTCACCTGTGTGGATCCGGATGTGCCTAAACATTCAATTAGATCATTAAGAGTCAGACCTGAAGGAGCACAAGGACAAATGCCTCAAGACGGGCAACGGGACTTTTTACATGAGAAAAATATATAAGCAAAATAATAAAGTGCTTGATCAACAGCTTCACCAGCACTTGGAGATGAAAAGCATTCTTCCAGCTTCCTGTGCTGTTCTTCCCTAAGCTTCCATGAAATTGCAAGTTAACTCTCACTCTGGAGATAAACACGTGGCTCACTGGTGAGCAACCAGTTGTTTAAAGAGCCTGAAGCGAAATTCTGAAACATGCATTTAGGATTTTACACATGAAAAGCATTTTGTTTCCTTTGCTTTCTTTCACATTTTCAAGCCTATTTACTGAACGCCAGAGCAAATAATGAGGGAATTTGACCTCTTGTTTTCTTAATTGACTTTTGCATTTTCATCTTTAAAATAAAAAAATCTGTCATGTAGCAGCATCTGCAAATGAATGGAGCAGCATTCAGTTTGTCTTCTGCACATGTATTCATAGAGAAGCATCGGTCAACTTGTACAGCTGAAAAATCCAACGCTGATCATGATCAACTTATTACCTCAGGCCAAAGAAGCAGAAACATAAGTACTGGATATATTAAATGTTGAACAGATTTCTTTTTTTACTCAGCATTGCATGATGGTAGAATTTCTCCAGATAAGTCTCAGCATTAATTAATATAATTCTAAATGTAATACACTGATTCACTTTTGAATGAAAAATGGTTGAATTGTTGAGTTTTTTTCCCCACTTATTAAACAATGTGATAAATATTCAGCGTCAATCTGGCATTTCCCTTTGTTTACAAGCTTTGGCATTAACTTGGATTGAATCCTTTTGTCAAACATCTGAATATTTTTTTAATCTGGTTTTGTTCTACACAGATGATTTAATCTGAAACTCTGAATGTAAACTGCTCCACAGCCAGTCGTGTGTTTAGTGTATGTAACTATGAATATCTGGCCAAGCCGTACGTACAGTAATCTCCACATTCAGCATGTCAGTAACCCACAAAGTTCTCCTGTAATTTAAACTCCATGAGGACAATCTGTCATTCATGGATAAACAAATGTTTGTATGATTTTAACAATGGATTCACATATCACATTCAATACAACCCATCTCTTTCAATGCCTGAATCAAGTATAGTTTTTATGCAGCAGGGGCCTCATGTACTGAGAGTTGCCTGGATTTTCTACTGAAATCCTGCGTACGATCAAATCCTGAAAATGGCGTATGCACAAAAATTTTCAGATGTACGAATCTGTGCGCACGCATGGATCCAAGCACATTCCCTTTGTACATCCCAATCAA
>JAVQJG010139088.1:0-12106 GCA_036024015.1 Craterocephalus amniculus
TTAGCACGTGCCTTTCATAATAAATCCCATTGTGCAGCACAGCTGATTTATTTGCATCTACTCCTCCCAGTTTTTTGTGCGTTCTGGCAGAAACAGCTAGATTTTGTCTTCATTCCAGACAAAAGCACAAAGCACAAGCCTAAAAAGCGCATTTGGAACAGATTGGTAAATCAGTTGCAGCATGTTTTTGTGCCCAATACAAAACAGGCGCAGACCTTTGATAAACCAGGGCCATAGTTTTTCTAGCTGTCTGTGGATGACATGGGGATGAACGTCATCACTGCTCCGTTACCAAATGGTTCATAATCTTTATGATGTATTTGAAATAGACTTAAGGCCATGGCAGCTGATGTAAAGTTTTTAAAACCACGAATAAAACTGAGTCAACACATTTATTTCCTGGCTAGTCGTATTTCTTTTACCATTTATGGAAAATGTCATCAGTTAGAGAAACCATGACTAATGTAGTCACTACAAGGAAAACCCACTGATGAATGTATATGTCTGTTTCCTCCAGGTGTGAACAAATCATTCTGGATTACAAACATCCGGCTGAGGCTAAATCTGTCTCTTTTATCAGACGTGTGTTTCTGGATAAGACCTTATAAGGGTTTATAAGTCCAGTCAACCACAGGTATGGATGAGTTATGACTGAATGATTTGTTGGAGGGGAAAACCCTGTCTGATAAAATGATTAAGCAGTTTCCACACATCTGTGTGGGTGCGTGTGTGCGTGTGTGCGTGTGTGTGTGTGTGTGCTGCCAGACACTGTCTGAAGCCTTGCATCAGCCCAACAGTAGGTGTAGTACCTCTGCCCTGACTCTTTAATTGTGGAACATGTATATTCAGTTTAGATTGTCTAGCTTTGGGATTACAGCCGCCTGCAGATCAGACGTGCAAATGATCACATCACTCATTTATAATCTGAAGATTGATACTTGTTTTCATTCAGGACATTGACAACAAATACAGGGATAACAGAGACTCTTCCTTTGTTTCTTTTTCATTCTGATGCCACAGTGGTGCTTATTATGTACATTCCTGGAGCTGTGGCTGTCCCATCACGTCATGAGGCTAAGGAACAACTTCATTTTATTTTCTTCCATAACATTCCAGCATTTTACAGCAGCATTTAGTTTTATGGCATCAAGTCACACG
This sequence comes from Craterocephalus amniculus, assembly GCA_036024015.1. Taxonomy (NCBI): domain Eukaryota; kingdom Metazoa; phylum Chordata; class Actinopteri; order Atheriniformes; family Atherinidae; genus Craterocephalus; species Craterocephalus amniculus. The sequence continues at coordinate 1,159 of JAVQJG010139088.1, forward strand.
CTAGCAGCTGGATATCAAAACACTGAGACCCTGGCCGTTTCTCAATATGCGTTCTTCTCTGTACTTGTGTTCTTCTGTACTTGAGAAACGTCATCATGAACAGCCCAAGTACTGTTCCAATGCGAAAAGTCCGCATCTTGCCAAGTACACACAAAAGCCCGGATGTGTTCTTGACCCGCCCCTTTTATCAAGGATGCATCTGGTGGAGACTTGTGTGGACTTTGGCCAGCCTTCTATCCCAGAATGCATTGCAAAACTAAAATGGCAGAAGAGAGGACCCATAACTGTAAATTGAGTGCCGGAATACTACTGTTTTCGTATCACGAAATATAATTTTACAAATATTGTATGTGATAAAGTGAACGTTAAAACTATTAATATGTGGTCAATTCATCTTGATGGCGCATAGACAAAAATTTGCTCCGAAGTTTTCGGAGATGTACCGACCTGCTAACGTGATAGCATAGCTTGCCGTCTTGACGTCATCAAGTACGCTTCTGTCCCAGTCACAGAATGAGCGTCCTGTGTCCTCCCGTCCTCGAGAGACCGTACTCCCCAGTTCGAACCTAACAAGTCCGAACTGGCGAGTACGCAAGTCCGAACTTGGCGTACTTGGTGTTGAGAAACTGCCAAAGTGTTTGTCCAGCGCCGTCATGGCTTCAGCATAGGTCGCACCTTGATTTGGTAATCTGCAGAATAAGCGTTAACCCTCTGGGCCCAAGCAGTGTAGCAAAACGGCACATTTGAATGAAGGTTTGCATGATAGAGGATGAGAGAGGAATTATTTGATTCAGGATTAAACGGGGAATAAACCAGCCTCTTTATTCAGAATTAACATTTAATCAGGAATTAACTGTTTACATGCTCATTTTGCATCTATTTAAAGCAGGATTAAGTTTAATTCTGAATTAAAGAGGAATTAAAACTCATGTAAACATGGCCAATGTGGATTTAAAAATGGGGAGAGTCAATGTTACGGATGTCATAAATATACAAAACAAAACAATGAAACCAGAGTACCGGAACTAGTGTTTAACATAAAGTGGACAACGTACCAGTTTCAGAACATCAACATCCCAACTGGTGAAGAAGACCCAACACAGGCTCTTCTTCCTCAGGAAGGTCTGAAGGACCCAACTCTCCAACTTCTGCAGAGCTGCAGTGGAAAGCTTCCTCTGAGAGCAGCAGTGAGCTAAATATGAACCCAAACTAAAGCGGTGTGTGTCTGTCTGCAGCTATGTGATGATGATGCCGTTTAAGCGGCAGGCTCTGGTGGAGTTCGACAGCGTGGAGAGCGCCGAGCGCTGCGTGACGCGCGGAGCCCGCGAGCCCGTCTACATCGCCGAGCAGCAGGCATTCTTCAACTTCTCTACCAGTCAGAGGATCACCAGACCAACCAATGCCGATGACCCCAGCAGCAAGAACAAGGTCCTGCTGCTGTCCATCCAGAATCCCCTGTACCCCATCACCACCGTAAGTCCAGCTCACCTAACCTCTGTACCACTTATTTAATGTTATTATATTTTATTTTATTTATTTAATTTGTTTTTATTTTGTTTTATTTTATATTAACAATTTTTTAAAATTCATTTTAAATCAACATAGTAATATCAAAATAACGACAACTTCCCATTTTCCCTTTATTTTAGTCTAAAGAAGTACAAATCACCTTGTTTAATGGTCTAAAAGCTGAATGTTCTTCAAAAATTTCAATTTCCATAATGTTTTGCCTCAGTAACACATTTACAATTTAATTCATTTAAATATTTAATTGTGTTTGATACATTTTGTATAGATTATAAGATAATACAATTTGTTAATATATAAGCATACAATACATTTCATTTTTTATCTATAGAATTTACTTGAGATAAAACGTATTCATATTATTTTGTATTAAAGTTTTCTTTTATATTCATTTAGTTACATATTTACTTCATATTGAATATTTGCTTTATCACAGAACCTTTGCAACTAACAGATCACAATGGATCTAAAAAAATGACAAATAGTTTAATTACAGGTATCTGGAACAAAAAAAATCTAGTATTTCACATTTTGATACGAGTAACTTTTACCAAATTCATCCTGCGGGCCAGATTGGACCCTTTGGCGGGCCACTTTTGGCCCCCGGGCCTTATGTTTGTCATCCCTGCTGTAAACTGATGCAGTGAGACGGATAAAAACGAAAAGTTCAGGAAACGTGAGCAGGATGTGGCTTTAGACTTCCAGTCCAAAAAATTTATAAAAAACAGGAACTTCTACTGCTGCAGTAAAGTGGGAACTCTTTGGTTTTAATCTGCTTTTATGTGCCACTTTGGTTTTTTCTAATCTTCTCTCTGCATAAGTTTGACCCTAAATGTGACCCGTAGCAAAGCTGCAGTCTGACCTGCTGGTGTGTGTTTCAGGATGTGCTGTACACCGTCTGCAACCCCGTCGGGAACGTCCTGCGCATCGTCATCTTTAAACGAAACGGCATCCAGGCCATGGTGGAATATCCTGACTGTGTGTGTGCACGCGCACATACACGTGTGTGTGTGTGCGTGTGTAGTTTTTGTGTAGATTCAACAGATACAGGTCAAGTTTACTTTTACTGTTGTTTTCTAGACCGTAGACTCTTTAAGTTAACTGATGATGATGATGATGCTGCTGCTGCTGCTGCTGATGATGATGATGACGATGATGCTGCTGATGATGATGATGAGATCAGGATGGTGAAGGGAGATTCTGGGCTTGTGTTGTCAGAGCCAGATCAGAGGTAGACTTCTCGGAGCTGACAGTCGGCTCCCCTGAGGTGTGTGTGAGTGCTGTCTCTGCGCTCTGATTGGCCGGCTGCTTCGTCCTTAACGAGCTCGTTAACGTTCGAGTCAGTGGAGGATGCTCAGAAAGCCAAGCTGGCTCTGAACGGGGCCGACATTTACTCTGGCTGTTGCACACTCAAGATCGAATATGCTCGGGTAAACACACTCACACACACTCACAGCTACACATTCTCTCACAAACACACACTCAGGTGCACGCACACACATGCACTCTCATTCTCATGCCCACGCACACACACCCACCCAGAGGTGCTGTGCTCTGTCGCCCCCTGCAGCCCAACAGACTGAACGTCGTCCGCAACGACAACACCAGCTGGGATTACACCAAACCCTTCCTGCTGCATCGAGGTAGGACACACACACACACACACACACGCACACACACACACACACACACACACACACACTCTCTCGGCTGTTTTTACTGCTACACTCTGCAGGTTTTTTGCTTTTTATATTTGACTACAACCACGTCGTTTTGCACATTTCTTCGACTTCAGAGAGAGAATTTATGTCCAGATAAAATCTTCATTTCTTTGATCTAAAGAAGGTCTCGTTGTTCAGATGCTGCAGCACAGATGCTGAACCTGCACAGCTAACGGGAGGATGTGGTTTAATGAGTGATGGATCTTTTGTTTCTTACTCAATCCTGCTGACATCCTCACACTAAAACACTAAAAGTCACATATGATCGGCTCAGTTCTGTAGATGCAGCTGTATGTACGACAACATACATGCAGGGATTTTACAGTCCCTGGAAGTACGCAGGGCTTCGCTACAAAGATCAAATATTCAGGTTAAATTGAATTAAATTAAATTAAATTATCTTAAATTAAATTAATCTTTTTTCACGCTTTGCACCCTGCTGCCTATACAACGGTGCTGCTAAAATTTATGACTGACTAACAGCAGTTGAAGAGGAAGATATTGACCGATTACTTTTCTGTTATAGGCTAGCGTGTTATCTTCCAACCAGGCATGTTCATCCTGTGTTGGTGCCGGTTAGATGGCTTGTTGGTGCCGTAACCACTGCCAATTTGCAGGCACAGTATGAAAAAAGTATGTCTTTAATTTAAAAAAACAAACAAAAAAACCCAAAGTTAAATCTTCCTTGGATCGTCTTTCTGTGTAAATATCTCAAGTTACAACATGGAAAGCTTAGAGTTCAGCCTATAAATGTACAAAATGTAACGAGTGCGGCTTATATTCAGGTTAAATTAAATTACATTAGTAATTTACAGAGCCACCAAATATAGAATATACAAGCAAATCCAATGAACTCAAATTTGTTGGAAAAGTTTTAGTAAAAACAATTAATTAAAACAATCATTATATTTACACATAAAAAATATTGTAAACACAATTTAAAGAAAAGGAAAGAAAAAAATCCTGTTATTGCAGCAAATTCCAGATGTAAAACTGATTATCTTGGGTTTCTGGATCATGTCATAGATGATATGAAGATAAAATGGCTGAACATGAACATAACTGACCAAATATGACAAAACTTGTTATAAACTGACTGATTAGAAGCTTTGAGTGTCTCTGCATTGCCTATTTATAGTTTATATGAGTAATGTGACCTTTTCAATAATCTAAGTCAGAGATCTCACTTTGTGTCAGAACTGACAGGAAATGTCACTTTATTAAAGTTAATTTTGTACTGAATCTATTTTAAGGTAAAATGACGTTCAGATGACATTACGAAGAGTCTTTATTCTCATCTTTATTGTGCGTATGCATCATTTTGTTTCCCATCAGTGCAATGGGAAAATCAAACATATAGTTTTTCAGATTTTTTGAAGCAATGTCATAGAAGCCAATAAATTCTTTAAAAACACAAGTGAACTGCAACCCCACACTGGACGGAAAGTCATTATAAAAACTGTTATTTCATTTAGTGGAAAAGGGAAAACGTCTGCCGACCTTTGCCACAAATAATGTCCACGCACCATGACGGCTATAAAATCTTCAAATTATTGTTCTGCTTTTTTTTACAAATGATTTAACAAACTTCTGCTTGCTCAAAAATACCAAACTTTAACCATTTTTTGGATTTTAACCCTTTAAATGCCAATTTTAACATCGGAATTACTGGTTCATTTATTATAAAAAACCCCACAAAAACTGTGTTATTTTCCATAATAGTAATAAATTATAATGAGTATTAGAGGGATGATGGGTCTTTGGTGGTGATTAGACTCTAAGATGTGTCAAAGATCAGCAACGAAACTGATTTGATTAATTTGTTATTAACTTTTATTTCAACTATTTGCTAAAAACAAGATTTGTTCTTTTTTTTTTTCTTGAAAAGAAAATAGAAAATGCAAATGCAGATGGGCGTCTTGGAAATGTAAAAGATTAACAACACGAGGAATTTTCTGTCATGAGAAAATGATATGTATTATCAGATACTTCCTCTGGTGACCTTCATGGCCAGAACCGTCCCATTGACTTCCATTATAACTACATTTTTAATCTCACTGTCACTACAGTTTTAAACCCTTTGTCATTGTTTGTTTCTGGAAGAAAAATAATGTAGTTTTGAGCAGGACATAAGTTACTTTAACAATTTATGAAAAAAAGCAGAAAAAAATATTTCAAGCAGGCATTGTTGGTGGACACTTTTGGCCATGAAGGTCACCACATGATACTAAATACATGAACAGATGAGGGCTGTAATGCACATGAAAGGAAAATAGTTTAAATATAAGTTACAGCAGCAGCAGCAACACAGCCAAAATGTTTCTAGAACTAGCAGAAATAAAACACGGAGCTCATGATCACTGCTTCATTTCACACACGTGTATTCAGTTAGCTAACAATGCTAACTGTCTAGCTAACACCAGCAGAATACATGAAACTGATCCTCTATCATCATCTGCCGGGCTATGTGCTCTGAGCTCATCTTATCAGGACCGATCAGGCCTTTTGAGGTCAGAGGACACTGACGCCCTGCATCAGGAAGCCCCTGCATGGAGACGTAGTCAGACGGAGCCGTGTGGGCCTGAAGTCTGTGGGCAGCTGCTGAGTTCGCTGGAGCTTCAGAGGAGAACAAATGTGGAAACAGTTTTCTGCTGGGGAGGGAGAGAGGATGCACCTCTTTCATGAAGACCACAGATTAACCCCTAACCATCCTTCAGTTTTCACCTGTATCGCCCAACAAAGTGCATAGCTGGTCTAAAAGCATTTGGAGTGCAGACATAGTTGAGGACTTACTCTGAATTATTTCCCCCAACTTAAAGTGGATTTCTTTGTTAAAAATATTTAGATTATTTATTTTACAATTTTAAAATTGATTTTAAAAATGTAGCTTTTTTCAAATAAATGCGAAGCTATTTTTTTAATTTATTTTTTATTATTATGTTTATTTCCATTTTTTCCTTGTCTTGTCAGGCATCATAACAGCAGAATGTTGGTTTGGCTTCTGTGTTTTTTCCCGACTGAAATGAAGAAGCACGCATTAAAATATTTGACTGAAATTTAAGTAGATGTGTATTAAAATGATAAAAAATTTAAAGAAAACAAAGACAAAAAAGCACAGAATTCAAATTTATTGCAAAGCATCACAAAAGGCAGAGTTTCTGCTGCATCTGCATCTCACATGATCCTTTGTGGTTCAGATAAGCTGAATTAAAAAAGTAGCTCCGCCAACACATGTTCAGTTATCTTTGCTGATCATTTTTCATCACACGGCACCATGGTGAAAACAATTAGAAACAGCATTTTTCGTTTAGTATAAAACTGTTTATATAAACCATAAAACGATCATTAATCACATTAATCAATACATTGTTCAAACAAAGTCTGGGTTGGCTGGGCGCTCCCGTTTTCCGTTGAGTTAGCATGAGACAAATCATTTAAGACAACCTCAAGACCATTTCAAACTATAAGTTAAACATCTGAAAACACATTAAATCAAGTTCTGTTTGCAAAAGTCATTATAACGAGTTTAAGAAATAAAATAAAATACAACTGATTTTACAGTGTTGTTTTCTGTTGGTAATCCCAAGGTATGCAACCTGCAGCTCTGGAGCCACAACAGACTCTTCGGACCTTCCACAACATCTCTTAATAATATTAGCAAAAAGAGATAAAGAACCAACTTTTATTCTTAAATATGAATATTGTGATGAATGCAGGTATTAGCCATTTTCATGAAATAATTGCACTGAATTCCCACAACATGAATAAATAACTAAATAAATACAAAAAATGAAAGGACATCCAGTGGGTGCATTCTTATAGAAAACTTTGCCTAAGTGTCACACATAGTGTCATTAGTCTATATAGTAGAAGTGGGATTTTTTTGGCCGGGTGTACAGAGTAAATATTTTTGCAGGTTTATTTTAAGCAGAACTTGCTCCTTAGGGCTGGGGTATACTTGCTGCTGGCGACGCATTATGGCCGCCACAGGTCGCTAATGTCAGTTTGGCATGTCGGCTGCTCGCATTAACACGAGGTGACTTGACTTGACTACTAGAAGTGCTCGGGTCTTGGTCAATGGACCGCTCGTATATTTAAGTGGAGATCGGCCCCATTTACCACGTCTAACAGCGGCAACACTTTTCCCCCCCTTAGTTTCTAGAGTAGAAGTAAAATTTTCATTTTTCATTTGCCTCGATTTCGAAGTCCAAATTCAACTTGTTAATGGAAAAAGCCAGAAATACAACGGACTGGCAACATATTACAGTCAGAGTACAAGTGCTGCATACTCCGCCTAGTGGTGCCCTCTGGTATTGACCGTTTTGGCTGCGCTGTGCCTTCGTGGTTTACAGCAAATATGTACACAGACCAGAAAGAGCACTTGTGGGCACGCTTGCATACACAGCAAGTATATTCCAGGCCTTACTCCTTTATTTTAAAGGGATGCTGTGTAACTTTTGGCCACTAGGGGGCTAAACCTATAACTTCCTACAGGCCACATGACCTTTTTGAAAAAATGAACCAGTCTAACTCTTTCTGGGCTCCTCAGACACTCTCTTTACTTACTTTGTTCAGATTTTACCAACTTTCACAGTAAAAGTAGCATGAAGCACAGCCCGCTGGGTTTTATAGCTGTAGAGCAAAGTGCTGCAGGTCACATGATCCATGAGAGACGGATCCACTCATGCCAAGCTCATGTCTGGTTTCTGAAGAGGGCAGCGTCCTCTGAGTGCTGATGTGTTTCAAACACTGCACTGCCCCCAGCAATCATCAGTTAATATTCACATTTTCTGATAATGGGGTCAAAATGAGATTTTAGGGGAAATTACAGGTTTAGGACCCCTAGTGGCCAAAAGTTACACAGTATCCCTTTAACTTGCATAGGCCTAATATCTTACTGCACCTCTAGTATTTACCACGTGGGGGGCATTATTCATCTGACTGGGTGACTGACTGCTGCATAGATAAAACATCCTCCACCATTGCTGGTTTCAGCTGTGATCTCCATTTCTGAATAAAATAACCAACAGGAGAAAATCTCTCTCACTGGACACCAGGATGGAGAAAACAATCCGTGCAGTAAGAGCAATATTTAGATTTACTCTCACAGGCCTTCACAATAAAAGGTGACCCTGGTGCCCGACAAGGAAAAGCACTCATCAAGAATAAAATAATAAACGAAAAATATGTGACCCACCTTCACTAGTGAAATTTATTTATGAAATAAATTTTTACCCACACGCCTTGAGTGACCCATTGGGAATCGCACGTATCCGACCCACTGCAGGAGCATTTCCCATCTCACTATGACAGCTGACAGCGCCTGTTCTGCCAAAGATTTTAGCTATCATGCCATTTCTAGAGTCTCACTGGGGCACATGACGCCTCACACAGAGATCAGGCTTTAATGCAGGGGTGTCAAACATAAGGCCCGGGGGGCAAAACCGGCCCACCAGAGGGCCCAATCTGGCCCGAGGGAAGAATTTGGACCTCCACAAAAATATATTAAATTTACCCTGGATTTTTAAGTTCCAGATAACTGATATTCAATGTTTCGTGATAGTTTAAGATCTGGAAGGTGGAATATGTGCGGAGTTTAGTAAATATGTAAAAATTCTGTAAATGAATAAATATACATGCAATTTAGATAAAAACAAAAAAATATATATAAGTAAATTCTATGAATTAAAGCTTTTCAAATTCAGTAATTGGAAAATTTAATTTATTTAACATATTGATATGTTTATGTTTAGAAATTAACCCATTCAATTTTTAATGTATCCAATATAGATACAATGCAATAATATCTAAATGAATTAAATATGTAAGTTAGGCAAAATATTGCAACCAAACTTCCTTTTCTCAAGATAATTCAAGTTGTTCATAATGATTTCTAAGAGTTCTAAAAGTGTTGATAATATACTAGTATGTCTTTGTACTTTAACAGGGAAAATTTAGTTGTTGTTATTTTTATATTATAATGATGTTATTTTACTGGTCTGGCCCACTTCATATCCCTTTGTCATCCTGCTCTACCATTTGGTAGAGCAACATTTTCAGTGATTATCATGAATCATAGTAAAGAATTGATAAAATAAACTTTGCTTAACTGTCTCTACCAATTGGTTTGGGTGTGTAATACTAAAGGAAAGTGTTTGTTATCCCGTAGCTGGTTCAAATTTGACCATTTCACTGTCACTACTTAATTATTAACTTTTATCTCAACTATTTGCCAAAAAACAATAATTTATATATTTCTTGTTCAAAAGAAAAGAGAAAATGCAAAGAAACATTTCTCTCTTGCTTTTTTCTTATTGTGAAAGTTAAAGGGTTATCAAATTGTGCCGCCTGTGGCCCCCTGAACTAAAATGAGTTTGCTTTAATGCATTATTTCGAACATGAAGCCTTAGTGTGAAATATCATGTCTGTTAGAAAAATTGTCGGCAGCGGCTAACTGGTGTTTAGGAAAGAAATACTTGTTGTGGGCAATCTTTTTACTGGACTCTGATATACTGGACTGCTGATATAACAGGAGGCAGATCTGTTACAGGAGTAGGCTACAGTACAGATTTAAAGGTACATTGCATAAAGTTTTAAATGTGCAGCTGGTCTTAAATAAGCATTTACTTAATCTGCAGTGATGAGTGTCACCGTACATCAGTCAGATCTCAGGAATCTCAGCTTTCCTGTGCTGTAGAACGTCAGTGGATGTGGATGGACGCCATGTGGAACACGTGTTTGAAATGATGCCGTGTCCCGCGGGCTCAATGCAGAACTCGGCTATTCAGAAGTCACAAACGTTCAGACTCATCCTGAAAGCCGAAGGGTTAAAACTGCTTCACGCAGTTGGCATGGCGTTGCTACGGGCGACGGCTTTCCTGTCAGCTGCGATTTACCGTAAATGTTTGTGTTGCTGTGTGTTACAGAGCGGGGGAAGGGAAGGCAGCGTCAGGCCATCCTGGGAGAGCATCCGTCCAACGGCTACGGTACTGCCTGTCTGTCTGCATCCCGTCCGTCTGCCCGTCTCTCTCTGATTGGCTTAACAATTTCTTTGTGTGTGTGTGTGTGTGATTACAGGCCCACACTGCCCCCTGCTGTCCCTGCCTGCTAACAGCAGGTACAGGCGAAGCAACGACCCCATACAGGACATGGTCTCATACCCGCCCCTCCTTCCGAAGACCTTCCCCTCCACGTCTTCCTCCTCCTCCCTGCTGGGCTCCAGCTCCGTTGCCATGGTGAGCGGCCTCCATCCCACCAAGATGAACTGCAGCCGCATCTTCAACCTGTTCTGTCTCTATGGCAACGTGGAAAAGGTGTGTTCAAGCCCTGTTCTCAGAGCAGCTGCAGTCCCAGTGTTTGTGGAGACATCTCCATGGAGACGGCTTGATCTAAACCGGCCCCTGATTGGTTGTTTTTACAGGTGAAGTTCATGAAGAGCGTTCCTGGCACGGCCCTGGTGGAGATGGGTGATGAGTACGCCGTGGACCGTGCTGTCACTCACCTGAACAGCATCAAGGTGTTTGGCAAGAAACTCAATGTTTGGTGAGTGCTGACACCCTCTTCCCCGAGCCAGAGCCAGATCAGGATGGTTCTGATAGTCTTGGAGACAGTTTTTGGTGTACAGGGACAGTTCAAGGACAGGTCTGACAGTCTGGAGACAGTTTATGAAGCTCCATGACGGGTTTGGGACGGGTCTGATA
>JAVQJG010139115.1:0-17635 GCA_036024015.1 Craterocephalus amniculus
GATGAGGGATTTCATACAGTTTTGTGTGAAGTTGAGACTATTCTTAATGACCGCCCCATCACAAAATTATCTGGAGATCCCAACGATCTAGAAGCTCTCACACCAAATCACCTGCTCACAATGAAAAGGAAACCAGTCTTACCACCTGGATTATTTGAGAATGATGATCTCTACATCAAAAGAAGGTGGAGACAAGTGCAGTACATCTCTGATTTTTTTTTGAAGCGTTGGATAAGAGAGTACTTGCCCTTGTTAATATTTGGCCCATTGCAAGTCTTCTCTACATCTGTATCATTCAGAGCATCAACCGCTTTCTGCTTTTCTTTTCACTGCAGCCATCAAAGAATTGAATTCTGCTGAATACAATTAATTCCACTGTTGCCAGATCTGCTGATAGAAACAAACAAATTGATCTATGATAACAAGCCTGAAGTCGGTTATGATAAGCAAACCTGGCAACTCTGGAGCCGAGAACCATTACTTTAATGTAGTGCTTTTGTAATGTGTTTTAGACGATGCTGTGGAAAAATTCCAGTAGGGCACGATGCCACAGGATCTGCCCATCTCAAGACATAGTATTTTTAATCTGATTAAGAGTTTGCTTTTTCCTTAAATTTTTTTAATGCCTCCTTTTGAAATGGTTTGTATGGTGGATAAATTACTACATTTATATTATATGTACATTATGTGGTGCATGTCCTTATAATGCAAATAAAATGGCTAATTCCATATGGCTTAGTTTGGTCATTTCTTACAGTATGTTTAGTATTAGCTTACTGTTTTCTGGGTGAGGCCTTAATCAGGTTTATGAAAGAATAATACACATTACCACTGACTTCACCTTTAAATTTCAGGTAAATTACTTAATGCACGTGTTTGAATGGATCGTACTTTAGGTTTGTGTCTAAACCTTTCTTTAAATCTATTACCAAAGCTTTAGTATATTCATATGTGGCAATAAGCTCCCCATGTCTAAACACAGAAAACTAACCCACAGAAAGTCTCCATATCCAGTGTTCATCAGCTTTATTCCCCAGATACTGACTGTTTTAATATCACCTGTTTTAATCATCACCTCTTACAGAATTGCTCTCCCAGTTATCCCTGTTTCTTTTTTATAACACTTAACTGGCAACGCAGTGGTCATTGAACCATCAAGTCCTGCAGTCAAAACTACCACATAGGTTTTTTGTTCATCCCATTAAATCTGACCCTCTACAGAACAAGAGGAAGGATGGAAATATGATTCATGTGAGTGTTTCAACATCGGACCAGATGTCACCTTCAAGTGTTCTTTAATGAACCAGAAAGTCCTTGTATGGAGGAAGGAGGAGGATGGTGGAGGATGGTGCCAGGCCTTCAAATCCAGCATGTTGGAAGTTTCTCACTTCTGAGTCATATTCACTGAAAATGAGACACAAAAACATGTTTGTCACTTCCTGACAGGGTTTAAGTAAAAATGTTGCTTGTTATGGATTCAAAAAATGGCTACCAATGTCACTACAATACATCATTGCAACTATTACCTTAACTTACATAATTTTGCTGGTTGTGTTGGTAACATGTAAACTACTGGTTGGGTTGAAGGTCTGGTACGAAAGAATTACTAACATGATGGTAAAGATGCATAAAAATGAGTAAATGAGTGTACAGTAGCCATCAGTGGCTAAAATCTTTCAAGACATAAGCGGCATACAGGCCAGAGTCAAGGAGCTGAACTAGTTGGACCCCGGTGAGGTGGTCGAGGGTGTCAGCAATGTGGGGAAGCAGGTACATCTAAGTCCTTCCGAGTGCGGTCATTTAAACATCAGTAGTCGACGCAGAGCCTCCTTCCTTTCCACCAGGACCATCGGTGCTCCACAGGGACAGTTTGTGGATGTCACACATGGGGAGCACAGTGCCATTCAGTGCAATATATTCTCTGATATCATCAGCTGAGCTCTTTACTGTAACTCTGCACCGTTCACACAGTTTTAGTCTTCCCTTATATTCCCCTGTCCAGATTATTGGGCACCTCTAGGTCTCCCAACTTTCCAAAAGATCTTCAGGCTGAATGTTAGACAGGCTGATTCCTTTTAACTCAAAAGTAAAACATCAGGGATGAACGATTATATAACTCTTAACCGCTTGGCACCCGATGCATCAGATCTAAATCTAGCTATTGCATCACATTATGATAAAATCTTTACTCTAAACTCTTACTTATACTCTTGGGCACTACAATAAGATATATACAAATTGCTAGTTTTAATTATTCATTCCAACATTTAGTCAAAAGGGTAAATAAAGATTTATAAACATTTCTGCCCATCATTTCTTTGGTCAGGTGTGAAGGGGTTAAAAATTACTTTTTGGTATAATTCATGCAGGTCTAAATGACCTTTGTAAAACATGAAACCTCCAGTTAAAATAGCATCCATAAAGTTGGCAGTCACAGGTCTTCCTGTAACTTCAGTTTGATCTAAAATTGCCCCAAAACACAACTGTTCAACTCACAAGGTGTGAATTTAGAAAAATTTTGTGATCAATCTCCAAATTACTGTATATCTTTCAAGTAAACTCATATATTCTGGTTCTTCACTGTTCTGATAAATTACTGATCAGTGATGTTTAAAACCTTGTTTGAGGCAGTTTTATTTGGAAATGCACAGCTTCCTATGATAAGATAAAGACAAAGAATATCATCACAAACATCGACTACATGCTGGAAAATATACTTGGAAATTCTCCAAACTTCCTGAAACAGATATGGATCCAACAGAGACCTGATCAGATTCATACAGAACACACAAAAAATACAATATTTTTTTGTTCTCTCACAGTGGTTTTGATATTTATTCAGATGTTTGCTTCTACTTTTAAGTGAGCTCCTTCCAGTTTTTCTTGGGATTGAAATAGACAGCTTGGATTTTTTTTGTGTGTGTTTATGCTGTATGTAGGTGCAAACATGTTTATCCAGATTGTTTAATTATCATATGATTATTATGAAGAGCTCATCTCTATGGAAACCTGTTAACCTCTGCTTCTGTTTTTATTTTCTACCTCCTGTTCCTCCAGGGGAGTTAACCATTGCTCATGAGGGTGGAGCCGCAGGGCTGATGGCTTGTTCAATGTGTTTGCATTTATATGAAAGAGAAAAAAAAACATTTTCACAATAACACCAATAAACAGCTGATTGGGCCCAGCAGGCCTGTGGTTGGATCTAATGAAGCTCTGGATCTTACATGAAGGAAATTGGGTGCAAACATGATTATTTGTTTGCTAAGTATGATCAAAATTATATTTTGATGATCAGACTCAATTTTACCTTCTAGTGTGTTGCATGAGCTTCATCAGAGGGTTCTGATTCTACTTTTTATCCTTTTAGATAAAGACATTTATTTGTGCCTTGCCCTCAGAGCAACTTTTAACTGCCTGGAGAAGATCACAGAAGGTCTGAGGTCGTTTGGGCGTCACATCCAGAAATCACCACAGCCTTAAAAACAAGGCATTCTCAACTGTTATATCCAGATCAGCATCAAATAAATGAATATGTTATATTTAAATGACAATCTATTTGATCAATGCTGGAAAGTACATGGAGGCTTTAGAGTAACATCTGCTCCCATCCAGACATCGTCTCTTTCAGGGAAGGCCTTGCAGATTTCAGCAAGATGATGCTGAACCACATCCTGCATCCATCACAGCAGCATGGCTTCACAGGAGAACTGGCTGCTGCATCCAGCGCTGCAGCCGGGACTAAACATCTGGAGCATCAGGATGAAGGTCCAGGACTGTAAAGCAGCTAGAATCCTGCATCAGATCAGAATGGGACAACATTCCTCTCATAAACTCCAGCAGCTGCTCACCTCACTTCCCAGATGTTTACAAATGCTTGTTTAAAGAAGAAGGGATGCTACACAATGCTGAGACATCACCCTGGCACTAGTTTGTACATGATGTGTTGCTGCATCAGATTCAGGATTAATCAACATTTTCAACAAACTGCTAAATTGTCTCAGTTTCAACATTTGATATGTTTATATTCTTTGAGAATCAAATATGGCTTCATGAGTCACTGCATTCTGTTCCATCTTCTTTGGAATTGAGGTTATATAAATTCAATGCGGTTCTATCAGATCTTAGTGTTTACTTGTGTTTATAAGTGTGTGAGAACTTGAAAGGTCTACAGTACATCTCTCTGTGTTTTCCCTTCCCCTCCCTCCTGTCAATCCAGAGTCTCTGGCTGCCGGCAGCCCGGTGCTGAGTTAAGACATTTTTGGCATAGCTGTGCTGCAGGTGAAAACATGTCGCTGTGAAATGCAGTTTAACTAATGGTGCACCTCCTGCAGCAATTTGTCCTCCACAACAACACATAAATTACCGTTTAGGAGATAACTGTAGACCCGCTGTGCCTCAAATGCTGAGTGACGGCTTGGGCAAGAACAGCAGTGGTGTTCAAACTGAGGGTTGCAGACCCTTAGGGGTCCCTAAGGGGGTTCCTGGGACTCCCCATGAACATTTAAGCTTTGATTTACAAGAATGTACCCAATTAAAGACCAAAGAGTCTTTAGATTTCACTCACCAATCTTTCAGGCAGATGTCAGCTCATACCTGTCAGCTAATGCTTAGCAGCCACCATCGGAAGTTTACATATGTCCATCAATGATGAGACTATTATGGTAAAACTGGGATTTCCTTGATTGATACCATTTAGTCAAACGAGAAGAAGTCCAACATCATAATTGAAATTACTGAATGTAAATGATGTGTTATTGGAGATGTTTGTACTGTTTGTGCTCTGGAACAAAAGAAATCCAAATTATAACCTTCAGTTTAGACAAACCAGCCCAGACAGTCGGGGACGACCCAGGTCTGCCATGAACTGGGACACCATGACCACAAAATTAAACGTTGTCCAAAAATCCAGAATCAGCTTCTTCAAACTGAGCAGCAGAGCTCCTGGCCAGGGGAAAAAGTTGTTTTTTTATACTATATGAAGTTTAACATGTTTTTTAAGTTTGGACGAGTAAAACTGGAACATCTGACAAGGGCACTTCCAAAATGGTGGTGTCAGCATCATGCTGATGGCCAGTTCCCAGTGGAAGCCGTAGTCTCTAGGGAACATTCACGCCTGCCATTTTGACTCGAATCCTAGTTGGTTTCCTCTGAAACTCTGCTTCGTAAGGGTATTGTGAAAGTGCAAACAAATTCTGATTCAGCTAAAACAAGCTGACCAACAGGTATTGGTTCACTTAAAGTGGACCAAATACATGTAACGCATAGGATATGCATAGGATAGTGAGAAACGTAATTTCGATTCCTTTGTATGTCAAGCACATGTGAAGAAATTGACATATAAAACTGACTTTTGACTTTTGACTTTTGACTTTACAGCAAGCAGACTGTTGCATTTCCAAAGCCAACTGTACACCCTAAAGGGATACTGTGTAACTTTTGACCCAAATATCACCCTAATTTCTGGGATTTCTGGGATCAACATAGGCCTACAGTGTTTGATCCATGTCAGCACTCCAAAAACGCTGCCCTCTTTCGAAGACATTGTAACTTTGCAGGAGCAGATCTGTCATTCCTGAGATCATGTGACCTGCAGCGCTTTGCTTTATGTTCGCCCTCTGTAAACACAGAGAGCTCTGCTTTGTGGTACTTTTTCCTCCTTTTCAATCAAGTTTTCATGGCTGAATGAAGTAAGAATGTGAAAACAGTGTCTGAGCAGGCTAGAAAGAGAAAGCAGGAAAGGTATCACTCCAGAGGACCCTGCCAAAGAATTCATCTGACACCGATTCGACTAATCGGCCAAAAGCTAACGTGACTCCCTAAAAATTTCACATAAATGGGGCTGATTTACTTGCAATAAATGCATTTCCTATATTCATGTAAATATCAAAGTAGTAACAAGGATTAGCTATTGGCTGGTTTAGTTTTATGGTTTTCATAAGCTGTTCCATATGAAGCAGTACAACTGTGATGAGCAAATGGCTAATGCTGACGTTTTCATAACAGTAATGAATTGGGCCAAAGTTACTGCTTCATTTGATATCCAAAACTATAATTTGTAGCAATGGTTTTGGGGCAGATTTTGCCTGAATTCCTGAATCTGAATTACTTTGCTATCAGATGGTCAAAAATGTCTGCAAACACGATTCCGAAACACGGACAGACTATTTAATTTTGCCACAGTGTCTTGTGGTCTGTGGGAAGTTACAGGTTTAGCACCCTTAGAGGCCAAAAATAATATGATATCCCTTTTACCACAAGGAGGTGTATGAGCTGTACAGGTACATAATAGTGCATGTTCCTGGAATTATAATGAAGAAGAATGCAACACAGAAACAAAGGAAGAGAACGTAGGACAGTTTGTGATTGCTCTTCTTGGCATGTGGATTTAAACAACAAAAAATGAAAGATATATTCAAACATTAACATTTATTGCAGAGTCTCACAGGAAGTTCTGATTCTTTCGACCAATCAATTGATTGCAGTAAGTCAAGCTTCACCCTTTGGGGTCATATCAGTAAGACAGGGACCCTAAGGGAAGAATATTGAAAAGATAGGACAACTCAGATTGTATATACTGGCACACTTCCCGGTTTTACTTGTGGAAAAGCCAAAAAGTGTGTACCAACATGTCCTGTGCAAAGCCAAACCATTTGATGGAAGTGGGTCTTCTGTCTATTGTACTTTAGAGATGGGTCTGTTGCATGAAGCCAACAAATTCCAGCAAAGCTGCAAAGAGGAAACATCCAACTATTTACAAACAATACGCCACAAGAGCTGTTCTGCTTCAGGGACCGAAGTGGCTGTGCTGACCTCAAGTTACTTTTTACAGACATAGCCCGTTTAAGTCCAGTTCATTGTAATCCAATTTTAGTCCAATTAAAAAATCTAACATAAAAATGTCATATGACATAATACTTTATAAAGGAAAAGGTGTATCATCATCCCAGTTCTTTACACAGTATAAACCGTCTGGAAGGCCCAACCTGCAGATTTCTACAACAGACGAAGAGCTTCAACTCATTCTGTCGTGTAGATCAGGTGTTGGAACAGCTTCTTATTTTCCTGGATCATTTCGTGTCATTGACCTGCTCCGTTCAGAGAAGACGAGGATCAGGATTCTGTTTGTACTGTCATCAGTTCCCTTCATGTTTTTACTGTGAAGATTCACAAAGTGCTCATTAGTGTCAGGCAGAGAAACACTTCAGTCATTCATCAGATGCGAGGAAACTCAGAGTGACAGGAAGCACAGCGACACTGTGACATGAAACGCTAATGGTGGCAGGGAGGCGGCCAAACGTGATTACTTACTGAACCAGTCCTTGGAGGGAATGTCGTCCAGCCACCTTCGTCTGTGTGCTCGGAGCCCACGGAGAGGTCAGTTTTCCTGGCTTTCTCCTCTTTCACCTCTCTGATATGAGAGAAGGAATTCTTCTTTACTCCGGTGGGTGAAGTTGGCTCTGCAGAGTCTGACAGGTTTCTGACGGACCATCACCTCACACTCCATCACAAAGCAACACCACATGAATTCATGTGATACAGGCAGCAGAAGGCTCAATGGGGAGTTTACAGGGATGTTGATGGGAGATATGTCTCAGCATGACCTCAGCCGTCGCCTAGTCCTACATGTAAATGGCCTCTATGTCTCTGTGCTAAAAATAATCATTTCTTTATGTAACAGGCTTCTCCGTGGGCATGTCTGCAAATGTCTGAGAGTTCTCCAGTGTTTGGCGGAGTCCAAACTCTCAAATAAGAAGTACTTAAAAGATCTGAGAGGAAGCTTTTTTTATTTTAACCCAATGTCATGATAAATTGTGAAATGGGGGAAAAAACAAGAATATTTATTGTCTCATTGAATGTTTTTTATAGCTCCCAAACTGAGTTTCAATGTGGATGTTTGATATTTCTTTTCAACTTCGTATCGACACCATCAACTGGCTCTATAATTGTTTATTTGCTTGTCTACTACACGTTTTACTAGAGAAACCATTAATCTCTGCAAAGATTTAATAGTTTTTACTTTGTTCTTTCTCCTCTAAAATTCTAAAATAGTACTGATGTGTCAGCAGGAATTGATAAAAGTGTATTTGTCGTGATGCAATGATTCATCATGAAGATGCAGGTAATTTCAGACTTGGTCATACTAGTACCTTCTGAATCAGATCCTAGTTAATTTCCTCAAAGTGTGGTTCATTTGAGTTGTGGAAACAATCTCTGATGCGGATCAAAGTGAGCTCCAGTCTGCAAACAAGCATAGTTCTTGGCCCACTTTGAGTAAATCAAATAGAGAAAGATGACGGCTTTGAGCTAAAACATTGACAAAAAGTCATCATTTATGGTACTTACCTTGCTAGAACAAAACTTCAAATTCCAAAAGTAGAGTATTGGTAATTAGCATAGTTGTTAGGAAATACATCAACTAGAGGACAGTGCAGAGTTCAGAGTACACCTCCGAGTTTGGAAATCAGTTTCAGCGCCAAACATAAGTGACAATACTGACTATGTACTTCCTCACAGAGAGACAGGCCTAAAAGGAAGCAGAGTAGATGTTGATGGTCTGTGTGTCCATTTAATAAATGATGGCTTTGTGTTTGCACCTTCAGCCACTTCGCTCAACACTGCCCCTGCAGGTTCTAGTGTTACTGTTCTGTTTGCTGAGTCAACATAGGCATTCATGAGAGCTCTGAATGAAAATGGAGCAAATAACTCATGTAGATGATGCAGGAGATGAAAAGAAGTTTTAGAAAAATGCATTTCAATCCAAACATAGTCTATAAAAGTTTATACTGTCTCTCGCCTTACAATTCATTCACATTGTCTCGTGGTAAGAAAGGCATAACAATTTCTTTACCTTTACATATTTTGGCTACTTCCTGCAGTCCTCCTTAGAGGGATCACATGGTGTAATGGCAGCAGAGGACGACTATCGGCTCAGACTGCCTGGTGCCTTGCAGAGAATGGCATACTCCCTGCCCCTCCGAGGAAAGCTACAGGAAGTAAAGGTAAAGAGACAGTATTATATCTCTGATCATAAGAAAATATTAACATAATTCATCAATTCAAATACCTAAAAACTGTAAGGGTTATGTCCTGGCTCCCTTTGATAATCACTCTGGCATGTTTTTAATATGGAGCCAAACAGATACCTGATACACTCAAGCAGAAGGTCACACACTGATTGAACAGTTTCTCTGATGTGTGCGTTGTTTGTGAGGAAAACTACGACAACAGCACCATCAGCACTGGTTCCCACACCTGAAACAGCCTACAACAGCATCTATGTTCAGAAAAATTAGGTCATCTTAAAAACAGGAATGAATTTCTATACGTTCACGGATTCTTGGTATGTTTTAGCGGTCATGGTGTCTTCATTTAAACTGCAGGGCAACTTCAGAGAGCTAGATTATCCAGATGTGGATTACCAGGATTACTTCAATCAGCGAGTGCTGAAGTGGGAATAATTTGGTAATGGATCAGATCTGAAAGCTGCCCTGTCAATCTGTTTCTCTTTGATCTGCTGATCTTACCTGCTGGACGAGCTCACAGGATGTTTATTCCACATTTCAGGTGTTGACAAGTGTCTTGGGGAGGGGGGCTGCTGGAGTGTGTGTGTGTATTCTGGGTGCAATGGTGATAGACATTCTCTTTGTTTCTAGGTGTGTGTGTTGCAGAGTAACATTCATGCATTTCTTCTCCTTTCTACATGAGTGACTGTGTGTGTTTGTGTGCGCATGTTTTCAGTCTCAGTGTGTGCATCCAGGTGAGTCCTCCTCTGTGCCCTGGGGCTCTTCCTGTAGCAGCGTATGTTTCCACCCCCAGGTGTGAGGACTTTACAGGTTTTAACTGGGACCATAACAGCTCCCCAGTGAAGACAATTAGCTACTAGAGGCCTCCTGGCTCGCTGCTGTTTGTTTACCCCCTGCTGGCCCGCCATGTTGGCTTTTTGTGCTCAGACATGTTCACATGTGTTGCTATGATTAACAGGTACGCCCAAAGAGTGTGTAAAGAAAAACATGTTTGTTTATGAAATGAGACAAATAGAGAAGCAGGCATAATCTCTCTGATCCTTACAACTAATTAGTGCTTTCTTTTTTGTTTTGTCATAAGTTTAAAAAATAAAAAACCATAAAAATATGATTACAAACCTAAACTTAAACATCAGGTTGTAAAACAATTGTATGAATAGAATTTAATTACAAAAGCAAAATCGCTGAAACAGACTAAATGTTATATGACAATCCCGCAGTCCTTGTTAAGTACTAATACAACACCTTCTGTACCTAGCCTACAACTATTTCTCTGACTGTGTTATGTTACTGTCTGTCAATAACAGTAGCACATAAGTTATTGGTAGCATAAGTTAGCTCAAATATCACCTGACATATGCTACTTTATGCTTTCGGTTATATTATACCTTATTATACAACTTTGGATAACAAAGGGAAAACATAAGCTCATTGTTGTTGGCAAACTAAGTTGGTAGCATTTAGTTGTCAGTTCCAGTAGTACATCTATAAGCTAAATGTAGTTGCTAATGTTTGCAACACTATTAGCAAACTAACACACCTCTGAGATTATCTCATATGTTTTCTGTATTCTAAAATTAATCTTTTCTTTTAATAATGGAGAATTTGAAATAATGTAGTGCATCATTTGGATAACGCCTGAGTTTAACACAGATCAACAGATAAAACTAGTGCTTTGAAACTAACGTTAGCTTAGCAACAAGAGAGTTGAAGTCATCAGAGCACCTACATTTAAAATAATTTATGAAACATGAACTCATCAAACAAGCTTGTAAATTTCAATGAGTTAGAAAGCTTAAATAAAATCTGTACTCGGCAGAACTATTTTAAGAAAGCATAACCGCTGGCTCCATTGGAAAGATATATTAGCTAAATTTTGAAAGAAGGAAAGATATTTCTTTTCAACATAAATTCTAAAAAAGACCCTGTAGTGTGCGAGATGGTTTTAGGCACAGAGTTAGATCCCAAACAAACAGCCATAAGCTGCTTTTGCATGCAAGATAGGTCGTCTCACGGGCAGGGTCTTTTTGTGAATGGAGGTTGATGACATAATGCCCTATGGCACATTTATCAGCGCGCAAGTTGGTTTATTTTGCTCTCAAAGGTTTTGATATAAAGATGGTATGATAGATTAGAACTTGGCAGGGCTGTAGTGCATTTTTACAGATTTTACGACATTTAGCTGCACTGCAGCGACAGCTTAGTTCTATTAGCAAATTGGCTATCGTTAACTGGTGACAAAGATTTATAAATCAATGTTGAATTAATATGTAATAACTTTTTTTGAAAAAAAAAGCCCATACTCTTTATTTATTCCCCGTAATCGCTTTTTGACTTTTGTGACGTTAGAATTTCACTCATTGTAGCCTACGCGGATAGACTGCAGTTGTTTAAGTGAGACTATGAATTTAAAAACCTTTTTTTGTTGGATTTGAGCCTATACTTTTTTATGGTCCTCTAATAAGAGATTCAAAATTGATGTTTAGTACACACAAATAATGAAAATGCTGAATGGTGTCATTGTAAACAACAGTCAGAATAATTAATAAACGTGCTTTAGTTATGTGACACATGGAAATGATGTACAGGGTGACTTCTTTGTTGGTTGAGTGATGAGAACTGGTAAAAGAAGACCTCACTCATTAAAAATGAGTAAACATGGGCAGTTTTTTTACATCCAGTCACGCTGTCTTCAGATTTGTTCATGCTTCGCTGTTTGGTGCTCATTCTTGTTAAATTTCAGTGCTCCATAAATAAATGTCATCCTTACTTCCTGTGTGCAGCTGTCTGACAGCTCTCCCACCCTCAACACTAAACCTGAGAGGGGTTACAGCTACTTAGGTGGTAATATATTGACCTGGATGTCACAGGTGTTTTCTTAAAGTGGTCTGCATCAGATAAGGATGGAATCCTCCTCCCCTTTCCCACCTCCGACACTTTGGTCTCTCCTCTAATAACCTACCCCACCTCTACCAACGCTGAGAATATATATAGCTCCAGAAACTCTCTGGATAGTTACTTTTTATTGGCCAAACCTGTCAAATGATGCCAGATAATCATTGATGATAATACAAAGATAATACAAATGTTGCAGGCCACTTGTTGCATAGTAAGTTTTTATAACAAGCATTAAAGACTTACTCATTGAAATGACATGTTTGCTGAAATGTGTCACATAAACTGTTCTAACATACGGTCAAGAGTTAAGGGAGCTAAATGAATACCACTAAGAAGCCATAAGAAGATCCATCTTTGCCAAAACAATCCACTGATCAATGAATAGTATGCACTGGTAACTGATTGGTTGGTGATTGAAAGGAAAACATGCTCATTGTCACTGATCAGATCAATAACTGGCTTTGATACTTTCTACTAACTTCTCATACTGTAAGTCTCGATTTTGTCCCTCTTGCCATGCTCTGTGAATATTAAACTTTATGTGCACTGCTCCACTAAAGGACCACTTAGAACTAGAGAAGTGTTTTAACCTGCATGCGTGGATTTCAGTGTGAACTGTGTTCAAACTGATTTCTGGAAGTCTTCCTGAGTCCATGCAGGGATTTCCAGTAGGAAATCATGTCTGGTTTTAATACAGTGCTGCCTGAGGGACCCACGATCACCAGTCTCCAGCCTTGTCCCCACCCTGCAGAGATTCCTCCTGATTTTCGGAATCTTTCGGTGTTATACAGTACAGTCGGAGGAATCTTCTAAGTCTTCACATTTTAATCTTGAGGAGCAATTTTCAGGGATAATTGCACAATTTTTTGGTCAACTTTGTAACAGATTGGTGAACATCTGTCTATGTTTACATCTGAGAGACTGTGCCTGTCTTAAATGCTTCTTTTATACCCAGCTGTTATTGACATGTGCCAGTTACCCTCATCAGTTGTCAAATTCTTCTCCAGATTTGTTTTAATTTTTTCCATACTTTTTCAGCCTTTTGCTTCTACTTTTCCAACATTTTACAGCTTGGTTCTCACCATCAGATTTACAGTCAACTCATATTTTCTATAAAATCGTAAAATTTAATCTCATATATCTTTATGTTTTATGGAATAGTTTTTGTTGTTTTTTTCTGTAACCCAACTCAAAACTATTACATTTTTAAACTGTTCAAGCATGAAACCTACATGTGTAGCATACAGTACAACAGATCCGCCCAGTTAAACTTTTATTCTCCAGAGCGTAGAGCAGACCCCAACAGGAAGGAAACATGAAAATAATGATATAGTGGAGCAGACAGAAGTCTGGTGGTGAATTGAGAGACGACACACCTCGAGCTACAACAGCACGGTGGCATGTTTGCTTTTTTCTCTTTCAAAGACGGACTTGTGGAAATCACCTGACGTGTGTGAGTGGAGGAGAACTGGGCTGTAGATCTTCATACCTGTCGGGGATAATAATAGGTATTTTAGCA
This sequence comes from Craterocephalus amniculus, assembly GCA_036024015.1. Classification (NCBI taxonomy): domain Eukaryota; kingdom Metazoa; phylum Chordata; class Actinopteri; order Atheriniformes; family Atherinidae; genus Craterocephalus; species Craterocephalus amniculus. The sequence continues at coordinate 13,441 of JAVQJG010139115.1, forward strand.
GTGAGATGAGTCGATGATTGTAGCAGAAGGCATTTCACAGGGGGGAGGGACGCTTTGGCATTTGGATCTGTAAACTGGTCGTGACAAGTAGCCATGAATTACTCTTTACAGCATCTATTAAAACTCATCTGACACAAATAGTCACTGATCCCATCAACATGCCAGAGGGACAGTGACAGCAGGAGCAATTGCAGTGATGAATGTGGACTCTTTGGATGTGACACATGTAGAGGAACGTGAGCCAGTAATTCAGTGTATTTTGTAAATGACAGAGTGATTACAAAACCACTGAACACACCTGCACTGTAAACCTTCCGGGTGGATGAATGAGTAGACACAGAAGAATAGATACAACTCATAGACACACTGAGCAGTAGGAGAAGCATTAAGAAGTATTAAAAACAAACTGATCATGACTACAATGATAGAGTAATAGATAAGAAACCAAAGAACTGAGAAAATTAAATGTAAGCTTTTTTGTTTATGAACAATGTGAAATAACTTGAAAAATGTAAGAAAATAATAAAATACCTTTATAATTACTCCCATTTATCACACAATCATTTGAGAAAAAAAAGTCAACAGTGCCAATAAACTAAACAAAGCAAAATCTATTGGTTGGCTTTCATTCACATTCTTCAGCTTTTTGCACCCAGAGCCCTCTGCAAGAAAATATTGATCTCATTGTGTTGGTATTGAACAATATTGATACTAGCATTGGTATCAATACTGCTAATATATGGATAGATTTACCCAGCACTGTATGGACTGCACTCAGTAGTTAAACTGTTGTAATCTGATGTCTCTTGAAATTAGTTTTTTTTCCTCATTATATCCACTTAACATCTTAAAATGTGTAAATTGTTAATTTCCATCTCATATTAATAGTTGATTAACTAATTACTAACATTAGAATTACATCTTTAAGTTTACGGCCTTGTAAAAGATAGTCTTTCTTCATTGAGATGTACTGTAAGAGTGGCTAGCATGTTTTTCATTCCTCCCATAGCAACATCTAGTTTTCACTTTGATCCAGAACGCTGGCTGAGATTTTGTTTCAAGCAATCCTTTCACCCCACTGTCTTTTACAGAAAAGTATTTGGCCAATTATGTTCCACTTCTTGGGTTATCAAAACTTGGCAGAGGATTAAAAGTAGAATCCAGTAAACGGATCATTTTATGTTCAAATCATTAACAGTCAAGTGACAGATTTTTTTTCTGTTTATTTTCTGGTGTAGAATATGTCCCGCTGTTGTAGAGGCTATAAATATAAAATGAAGTATCAGGGCCGCTAGATTGTATAAATGGTTCTGAAGCCTATTCAAGATGTTTGTGTTGCTGAACTAGATCACAGATGACCTGAGGAGAAGTTTTCATCAGTAGATGGTAAAAGTGCCAACGTAGATTTGTCTTATGACAGTGCTGTCATCATTTAGTTAACAGTTCATGTGCAACACCTCTTCAATGTTACAGTTACATCAACTTTTCAGAGAAGGAAGCTCTGTGCCAACTGCCAGTCACTTATCTGTGTGGTATGCACATTGACAGCACACGCCTGGTCTGTTCTGGACTCGACCTGGCAGGTTACGTGTGAAACCAGATCACAATGAAACCAGGGCGTAACAGCCTGTCAGGCTGAGGAATGTTTATTGCAAACTTAGATGAACTCTTTTTTTTTTTTCAGGTGAGATACAATAAAATTTAGGAACATTGGTTCAAACTACAAAAAAGGGTTTTATTTGAAACTGATGTGAAAAAAGTCTAAATATTGCACATGGATCATAATAGAAGTTTGAAGGTGCAGTGGCTGAGCAGAACAAAGACAGCATGGAGAAGACCTGTCAAAGCCATAATTCCCATCCCACACACTCACACTAATGATGGGATGCAGTTTGCATTATTCATCTAAGTACAAACCTCTTCCTGAGTGAACATGAAGTATAAGATGATGTTGTCGTGGTTTCTTGACACACGGCGGCTACCATTGTTACAACACATGTTTGGAAAGTGAGATGCTGGAATGTTCTATACGTTGGAATGTGACACTATTATATATTACACTATATAGTAAACTCAGGTATTAATATTTGCGTTTGTGGTCCTATTTATCTATGTAGTGTATTATTATGATATATTTATAGTGGTGATATACATCTCTGTGACAATCAATTAATACTAAATTGCCTATTTTTTTTAAACAATGTTGATAATGTGGTAATTGGATGTTTTGTATTGTGGCTAAATAACTACGTTACGCTTTTACTATTAATCATGAGAGCATGTTATAGGGCAATTAGACATCAGTTGATAAGGGGCTAGAAGATACTTATTTATAATTTAACCCTAATAGCTCCCTAAGCTTTCTAAAGGGGTAGCAAATTGCGTTTAATGTTGTTACGTTTTTTCTATTCATGCAAATAGCATAAAAGTTGGTCAAGGTGTGTATTGTGAGTTGATCCATGATATTTGAGATTCTAAGGACTTTAAAGTTATTACACCTCATTTACTCCTTAGTGCCAACCCTTGACATTTGGATTTGCATTGAAAACAGCTTTTACCTTTTATAAAGTTCACAGACACATTGAGATTTTCTCACTTCATATATATATATATATATATATATATACACACTAACTAAATATACTATATATACTGACTAAATAGTAAAGTTTTAAAATCCTTCTCCCATGGTTAAATTGTTTTTACTTGCACAAATAATAATATAAAAATAAATAAAATAGATTGGATTTCTGTATAGAACTTTAAACTTCTCACTTAATAATTCAGATTAACCCCCAAATCAAAGTTGATGGGCTGTTTATATTTGAGATCCTCATCATTTCTTTGATATTAACATTTTTTATTTGAACTTGTCATAAATAACAAAAGTTAAAACCTGCTGAGGGCCCCAGGGGGAAACCTGTCTTCATTTATTTCTTCTTCACTGTCTCAGACAAACGTGCTCTTAGATGGACTCTTAGCAGGATGATTTCCTCGCTGCAGGCTCTTTGGTTTAGTTAAATCAACACAAGTGTGACTGCAAACTGGCCGATCAAACAGGCTATAGAGTTACACTGCTGTCAGCCTGATGAGCGTGTTACATCATACACACTTTTAAACACCTGAGTGTTTCAGGAAGTGTTCAGAAGTCTGAACTCAGGTGTTTAGAGGATTAACGGCTCTGAAGTGAAGAAAGGAAGGAAGAAACTCAGTCACCCTCCACTGGTTTTCAGGAGATTACCTCAAATCACTGTCAGATAGTCTTTAAATGAGCTAAAAGTGAAATTTTTCGCTGCTAGGTGGCGTACTGTGGAGCTGTCTCAAACCAAAACAAAGCCTGTGACAATCAATGCCTCTCTACCTCTCCCCAACTGAAAAACCACGCCCCTCTTTTTTAAAAACAAAAAAAAGAGAACTGCCTCATACAGTTTTACTTTTTTTAAATTTAAAACAGAGATCCCGTTCAAAATTATTTAGGCCATTAACACAATATATATTTCTAAAACTAATGCAAATATGACTAGCTTAAGATGGGGTTTGCTTGTGCAATACAACATGAGCTCAGCTAAGAACCGCAGCTTATTGTAGTTATTCATCGCAAGCCATTTTTATTTTGATGCTACTTATAGCAGCAGCCTGTCTGAATCCGCTCCACTAGTCACGTACCAGAACAAGAGCAAACTGGAGTCCTTTTTGGTCTTGCCGCTCTCTCCACCTTGGGAATGCCAGACCAGTATTAATCCGCATTTTGTCCCTTTCTCTGTCAGACAACTTTTCTATGGTGAAAGTTGTTTCTTGGAGGTAATATTGGCTCCTCGTCATCTTCGGTCGGACGCTTCCCACTTCTACCGGCGTGAGTCTCTGCCATTTTGAGTGCTGGCGCTGCGCCGTAACTCCACCCTGTGGCGGATGTTTATAAGTAATGACAAGTAATGTTAGTGAAAGACTTGAAATATAAACGAAGAAGCTAGAAGCTACGTGACGGAGCGCTTAGCAGTTAACACTTAGCTTCTTCAGGTCCCCCTGCTCCTCTGGCTGCATCGCTACAAAACAATGGGACTATTGGAATAAGAGGTGGGTGTGTTTTTTGTGTGTTAGTGTAATTTACAACCAAAGCTAACAGTGTCAGGTCAGTTCTAATGCAGGGTAGGGCTGGTTAGCTTAGCCTCCTGTATCGGAGTGTGCTGTCTTTAAA
>JAVQJG010139136.1:0-37423 GCA_036024015.1 Craterocephalus amniculus
AGATAGATAGATAGATAGATAGATAGATAGATAGATAGATAGATAGATAGATAGATAGATAGATAGATAGATAGATAGATAGATAGATAGATAGATAGATAGATAGATAGATTGATTGATTGACTGATTGATTGATGCTTTTTCAGGGGTATAAAAAAATAAAATCCAGGTCATGCCTCTCAAAGTGGTTAAAAGTTTAAAGGCCTTTAATAGAAACAGGCTACAATCATTGAAATTATACCAACACGGATCGGCTGACATTAAACTCAGCGCCTTTGACTTGAGTGGGTAGCACACTGATAATCATTATAAACATTTATGCTGTCCTTGCCCTGCAGCATCCCAAGGCTGAGAAACTGCACTCCCAAACCTTTTGTTCCTGAGTGGGACATCTCATAACTGCTGTGTTTTGTTTCAACAGCACCACATAACACACCATATACTGGAAATAAATACAATACCCAATTTGAACAAAGAGCAAAAAAACCTGAAGAGACATTATTGGAGGAAGGCAAGAAAAGAAAGGGAGAAAGAGACACAGCAAGACGAGAGAAAAGAGTGAACATTGGACAGATTTTTACTGGCTGGAGAAAGTTCAGAGAAGAGGTAGAAAGCGAGATGAGGGAGAACCACAGTGCAAAAGTTCTGTAGTCATACTTTAATCTATTCATTACTTTCACTCCATTTGTAACAATGGTATAAAATAAAAAGTATGAAAATACTGAAATTTTACATCCATTTGAACATTTGTGCAGAGAGGAAAATAAAATAGCACAGAATGTTGTATTTCGTGTTACAAACACTTTTTTTTCAGCTTCTGAGTACCATAAGACCGGGCTGGCACACTGATACAAAGTTCCTCAGTCCTGACCTTGGCGGGTTCACTGAGGTCTGCACTCTAACAACACACACTACTGACCTCTCATGTTACACCAACAGGCCGCAGTTCACAGACCAGTGAGAGGCTGTTTCATCTCTTTTTCATCAGTTTTATCAAACGTTTGCTTTAGCTTACAGTTAGCATCGAGTTTCACTGCACATCAGGCGTCGCCATACCACAGGACGCTTTTTTAGATCACTTAGATACGAAGTTTGGGTGAAAAGATGTAGATGATAACAGCTTTATGTGGAGGGGTTTGATAGAATAATACTGAATGACTTCATTATTTTTTCACTTGCTGCAACAAAGCTAAGCTAATTTTAGAAACAATATGCCACAGTTTTTAAGTTAACCTGCTGAATAATAAGAAAAGTATCAGAGATGAGAGGGAAGGCACAGTTATACTGAGGAACAAGTTCTAGCAAACCTTAATTTCACTTTATTGAACAACACTTGTGACGCAACTTTGCCACATGGATTTTGAATTTTGAACTTAGTCACATGAACCTTTATTTCTCTCTCTGTAGTGTTTTCCAGTTGGTGTTTCCTATTGTTTTGCCCCGTTAATGTCCCCGTCATTAAATCTTTATGCATGGTTTCTTTGGGCTGACTTGTGAAATTTTGAAAGAGATATTTTCAGATTCAATAATTTTGTTACGGTAGCTGTGGGTTCTGTCTAGAAAGGGGCAAAGACAAACGCTCAAGATTACTGCACATTCCCTCTTTCAGCTGGATCTGTGTAGGAGGAACTAGTGAAATGAAAACAAAAATAAACATCCTCTAGAAAGATTGGCAGTTAATGATAGAGAAAATATGAAAAGAAAAACGTTTGGCTGTCCAAACACCTTTCAGCTGTGCTGATTTACAGCGTGCGGTGGATTTATTACTTCCATTTGAGACTTCGGCAGCACAGAGGAAAGGGAACTTGGTCCAAGAGATCCAACCCAAAAAGTGAAACCCTCCTGAGCTCAAGCTGACACATTAAAGCGTGGGTGATGTCGAGACCAGGAGGTCTCTGCTGATGATGTCAGGATATGTAATGAGGACTGTGTGTGTTACAGCATCTTCTGGGGATGGGAGAAAAGGCTGATGTGTGTATTTGTGTCTGTTTTGGTTCACTGACAGCATACAAACGCACTCTGTCTCTGTGGGGTCCAGGAAGTGAAAGGGTCTCATAGCAGAGGAGTCGTCTCCTCCGTGGTCAGGCTTCCTGCTTTCAGATCACATGATAACGACTGGATCTTTTACATTTTTACATCTGCTTATACAGGTGCCACGGTGCTTTCATGGTATTTATTTACTTCATTTTTTTTAAAAAATTATTAGTCAAATGCAACTTGTTTTATCCAGCCCTGAAGAGAAAGAGTCAGACCTGCAGGACTCCTGTCCGTCTTCAGGAGAAAAACAAAAAGATTATGAAGATGAAGAAAAGCACTGTCATCCAATCAAATCATTAATGTTTCTGTCTTTACAGAGCTGTGGAAACCAGGTTACTGTGTTACATCATCTGGCAGAAGGCCAAAGGTCAGAGTTGTTCGCTGCAGTTCACTACAGTTCAGCTTTATCACAGCTCTGCAGCTCTTACAGAAGCCCAGAGCTGCAAATGGGAATGCAGACTGAAATGTTTTACGCCTTTCAGGCTTCAGGAAGTATTCAGACCTTTCATTTAGTTTTCGAGCCAAAAGGTTTCTTAGGTATGATCATAAGAGCTTAGTACTCATCCTTCAGATGCCTTCTTTTTTTTCCTTTTGGTAAAATCAACACGTTTTTATGGGGAGCATCAGAGCAGAGCCATTTTCAGATCCCTCCAGAGATGCTCCACTGGGTTCAAATCCCCTCTGAAAAGGGTTTCTCTCTACCTTTCCCTGATTCAGTTTCACAGTTTCTGTTGGAGTTTGGATGATAGGATGATGGAAATTATCGCTAATAGTACTTTCAAATCTTTTTCTCTTATAATGCTGGAGGCCACTCTGTTTAAATGCTACTGAGATTGTCTTTTACCTGTGATATAACACTGTCATCCAGGTCTGTGCATCTCAGCTTTTTGCTCTGGTTTCCACACAAACAGCACCAGCTAGGATCACTTGTATAGTGATCATAGTGAGATATAAAGTGAGGTGAGTAAGACATTGAGGTTTTTTTTCTCTCACGGCAATGGGCAGGCATAAATCAACAACTTCCTCTGCACTCAAGAAAAGAAGACTGTTTGGTTTGAACAGACTAAATCTGTCCTATGAGAGTGGACTGAAACCTTATGTGCCCCTGACTTTAAGATGTCCAAATCTGATAATTTCATGCTCTGGAGGCTCGTACCGGATGTGGGCTGACACAAGTGGATGAAGCAGGCTGTTCCAAATCCATTCGTTCAGCCTCTTACATTTTTAGCCAATGACTGGAAAACATGTCCAAAGCACATAATGGGCTGACCAAAATCAACACTGTTTGTTAACTTAAATATAAAATCCTTCTATAAAAAGAAGTACCTCATCAGCTGGGTATTTGGGAACAAAAGGTCTCTGACACAATCACACAAAATAGGATTTTCTTGGGGCTCTCCTGGTGGCACTGCCACTTGAAACAACTTTTGACCACTTGGTAGAGAAATAAAATGATTTCATGAGCAACGGAGGAGTTCCTTTTTCTGACACTGGAAGAATTTAGAATAATCAACCAAACAGGTGGAGCAGACGGTGGTTTTAAGGGGCTCACGACTTTCTCTGGAAAGTTGGGGTTTTACCTGGAGTTGCATTTATGCTACAAAATGAAAGATTTTTTGTGTTTGTGTGATAACTATGTAAGTTTTACCCTGGGATTCCTAATATGATGCCACAGAAAATTAGCTTCCTGAAAGGTTTTGTATCCAGTTTTGTTTTTATTGTGGTGTAATGGTTTTTAAATCAGCCCAATTGAAGGTGTGAAATGCAGGAAGACCACCGCTTGTTAAAGTCATGAGGGTATGAGTGTCGTTTTGTGTTTGAATAAGAATGACATGCTCCTGAATTACAACCAGACAGTCTGTTAGCAAGTTAAAAAATCTTTCAGTAGTAAAATACCACGCTACATTGACTTTATAACATCTGTTTTGTCCTTGCGTCTGAATTCAGAGGAAAAATACAAAAGTCAAAAGTTTGCTTGAGACTTCCAAGATATTTTTGACAGTTCCTCGATGGCTGATGGTGAAACACGATGCCAATAAGCATGGTTTGGAGCAACACACACATGTCTCAGAAGTGATCTGGCTAAACAAATCACTGATTAATGTGTTTTAACAAGGCCTCATTTTCCATCTGACCTCATCTACAGACATAGGAGAAAATGCAGTTTGATGAAATGTTGGTTTTGAGCGTGGAAAATGCTGTCCTCAAAAGATATCTGGTAACTGTGGTGCAACATAAACAGGAAGCGTTTAATGATTTTGTTCAGATTAAAATCATCACAAAGCCATAAAGTTATTATCAAGCCGAGCGATCTGGTAGCCAGTAACTCCAGTCACCCGTGGCAGGAGGCAGCCTGTGGGGCCTGAGGAGTCAGACAGTGGTGGAGATGGGGGTTGAGGAGCCGCTCAGACATGTGGAAAACGGAAAATGTGGAACAATAATTTCACTGGGCTCTGAGTAAATAATCCCACATCAATCAGACTGGACCTAGATCCTCATGCATGAGTCATTTTTCACTTTGGAAACCTCACATCATGATCCTCAACACTCCTCTAGTGTTGATGAAGACCACAGTCAAGCCCTTCTCTCAACATCACACTTCCTGCTCTGTTCCAGGAATGCAGGAAAGCAGACACAAGTGAAAGGAGTCTTATTGATGGGCTCCACATGACATCTAACCGGTAAAAAGGTACGAGGATTGCATGTGGCAACATCACTTGAGCCTACTTCAGAGAAGTCATTCAGAGTTTGTTTGTTTTTTTCCAGGACAAATCTTTATCAAATGATCCCCCACAGCTGATGCAAAGCTGCTCAGGCTGTGTTCCCAAATTTCCTCAGAGGCCCTCCCCTTTTTTTTTTTTTTAGTTTGTTTATCTTATACCAGGAAATTGTCTTAAATTTAGTCAGTAACAGCTTTAAAACTGGACAGCAAAAGATAAACAATTTTGAACTCAATGGACCAGATTTTCAAATGCAATAGATCTCCTTTTCATCGTTTTTTGTTTTCTTTTGTAAATCTTTCTGATATGATTCAACAGAGTAAATTTGACACGGTCATAAATACCTGACAGTCTTCTCAGTAACTGTGCCACGCTGAGCAACAGAAAGTTGCGCCACTTTAATGTTTAAACAGATTCAGATGAAAGGATCTTTTGTAAAACAAATCACAAGAAAATCTTTCAATAACCAGTTTCAGAGTAAAAGGAAAGTTATTTTAGTGCTTGTAGATTTTACTTTTATCCAATTTTAACCAATTATTTTAATGAATCACAAATCTGTTCTTGTGTTTCTCTCAAGACAGAACAGCTCTAAATAACCCTGTGTCATCCTGCTCAGCCGTTTAGTAGAGCAAATTTTCAGTGATTATCATGAATCTTAGTAGAACTGATTAAATAAACCTTTCTGAACGTCTCTACCAGCTGATCTGGGTGTTTTAAACCAAACAATAGTGCTGCTGTGTCAGGTTTTGAAATTTTTACTGTCATTACTTTATTATTAACTTTTATCTCAACTATTTGCTTAAATACATTTATTCATATTTCTCGTTCAAAAGAAAAGTAAAGAAACATTTCTCTCGCTTTTTCTTAGAGTGAAAGTTAGAAAGGGATAAGGACATTAGCCTCAACATCAAATTGTACTGTATTTACAGTCTTTGCAAGTTTAAATAACGTCCAGTGTGGAACACAATATATTGATTTCTGATTTAGTGAGAAAAGACTCAGTCATGTTTAGAAAGGGTGTAAAGATTACTGACACAAACCGTTATCCATTGAAAATGTAGTATGTATTATGTTTATTGTTAACCTCGTCAAGAGCTGACTTCAGCTATTTTTTATCCAGAAGGTAAGTGTTTCTCCTGCATGGGTCATTTAACAGTGGCGAATTTTATGAAACGTGTTGGCCTGTGCTACAGTGTATTTAAAAATGTATCCACAATTCTTTTTTCTAACTATGACTGAACCATTTTTATTGTATAACTAAGTAGTAAAGTGAAGCAAAAAGAATCTGCACATGCCTGCAATGGAATAAAAGTTTGCACACAGTTAGTTCTTCTGCTGGCTCCCATGCAGGATGCCAAGCCCAGATGTTGCTGTGAGCAGAGTATAGTCCGTATTGGTTGCTTGTAAGTTTATAAGAAGTACAGCGTGTTTGAAGACTGATGCAGAGGTGGTTTACCATCACATCCAACTCCTGGAAATCATTTGGATTTTGTAAGAAGGGAAAACCATTGGACAAAGTCTGTAGGACATCAGCTAAGTGCAGCAGTAGTTGCACAACATGTCTGAACACAGAAATATCACGAAGAACTCTTAGTTTGGACCAGCTACAATACCAATCTTGGTTGCCATATTTATCTCTTCAGGTTTTCTATAATGCAGCTTTTTCTTTTCATTAATTCCTCTGCTAGGTATTTATGAACATGTAAAATGTATTAAGTTGCATTAGATAAGATAGATTTACAAAATAAAATAAAAATAAAAAAATGACAGGGAGATTTATTGTATCAAAAAAAATTTCCAAGTTTCATCTTGTCCATTGAAGTTTTCTTTTTATGTCTTTTTATCCATGCCAATATGAATAATGTGGGGTGGCTCAGATTTTCTTATGTTTCTCTTTGTTGTGGCAATAACAAGCAATGGTTTGATGCTTGCAACAGGATGGAGCATGCTGTTTGCTGTGTTCTTTTTAATTCCAGCTGAAAAGCCTGCGTTTATTTATAGGAGCAAACATGCATTCTTATGTGCTGGGCAGTAAGCACTGGCATCATTTGGTGCGTACATCTTAACATCAAGACCATGCATTGCTGCAACAATGAGCGACACAATCATGTGTTACTAAAAAACCAATTTAACTGATTTAATTTAATTAACCCATCTAACTATGAACTCTGTCAGTTGTTATGTATGTTATTTCAGTGCAATCCTCTGATTGACTGAGAAATGGTGATAACCTGCGCTGACAGTCCCAGCTCAGACATCATAGTGTTTGAATCGGGACAGAGCAGTGGATGGGGCTGGCCGCGGCCCCCTCAGTGGGTAAACTCTACACACTGCAGCCATTCACTTGGCCCAGCTCAGAGGATAAAGTTAGGATTGTTTGTCAGCCGGCTGTAATGCCAGGAATGCTCAGTGCTGTGTGCAAGTGTCTCTCACACTTTTTGACTCTCCAGAAGCAGATTTTATATCTGCGGTGACATCCCTGAACCCTGAAGAGAATCTATTTCTTTCCTGCATTACCCCCACTCTCTGCCAACAGCGACTGTCCAGTCTATTCTCTGCCCCGGCATTTTCCAGCACGTACCATCTGTTCATCATGACATCATTTCTAAATGAACTCGCACACACAAACACACACACGTCTGATGATTCACAGCTTTTGTCAAATGAGTGTCAAGCTGCTTCCGAGTCCTGCTGAGCCTCTTTAAAAGTCCGCTTTTGGGGTTTAAGTGGATCCAGGCCAGAACATTGTTGATTTACTGTGCTGCAGATCTCTGTTTTTTAAAAACTATGATAACCTTGTACGGTCCACTTTTGAATATATCCTTCCACATATCCACACTTTCAGGTGTGGGAAGGATTATCTAAAGCTCAAATGCTCATAAAGCCCCATGCAGAGCTCTGTGAATGCTGAAAACTAAAACTTTACACACACCATGTTTACACCCCATAGTGAAAAACTTATGATTTAAAGTCACAACAGGTTTTACTGCAGTCATAAAACACATCAGGCAGGTTGCTGTACCTCAGCTCTCTAGAGGTTTTTCCACTTGTGAAGAATTTGTGATGAACTTGAAGACATTCCTCAGAGCTGTAGCCCAGCAACACAGACACAGCAACACACATCTTGAAGCTGCACGGTCAGCTAGCTCCAGTCCTGCAGCTCTGCAAAGACATATGTTTCCCCTCTGCACCGTCAGGATGATGTCACATCCACAGAAAGTCATGTGCTCTCCAAGTACAGCTTAATTTAAAACATCCCCATATCCTGACTCAGGTCAACGTGATCAGGAAAACACAAAGTCTTTGCTGCCTGTGTGCAGACGGCGCAGATAGAAAACAGACAACAAATGCAGGAAGAAACTCCCTGCATATAATGGGGGAGCAGGACTTTTATAATGGCTCCCTTTGCACGAGTAAACCCTTTCTGGGGACAAGTAATAGCACACACACCAAGTTAGGGTGAGTTTGATTTGTGTTGTGGCAAGAAATGTGGAATCTCTGTCATTACTGAGCGTCTGTCTCATCATTACCCAGGCTTCACACAGACATGTGCACAGAACCTCAGCCCACACACACGCTGCAGATGAAAGCTCAAATTAAACATCTCAGAGATCTCATATTGTTATCTCTGGCATAACATTTCCTCATCTGTCATCTGAATGTGGCGGTCGATCAGCGCTGCTTAGACTGCCGCTATCACCGCTGCAGAGAGGCACTTCTCTCATTCGGATTCCTCTCTCTATAAATTCACTGCATGCACATATAAAACAGATCAGAGTTTCACTTGAACATATAACCATCTGTTCAGCTGCATGCAGTGGACTAATGAGCAAACATGACAGGAAAGTCGCAGACATGCTGAGATATCAGTGTTACTACCATCTGCTTAATGTGAACAGCTGAAAACACAGTTATAGAAACAAGCGGAGCCAGCAACGATCACCGTTTAACCAGAATAGACTCAAAATTGAAGGATTCAATAAGAAATGCTTTGCAGTGTGATCACTCCAAAGGATTTAGTTTTGACTTTTTTTATTTTGTTGACTCAACATATTTATTTCATGTTCTGAGAGAAAAAAAACATTTAAGGAATACAAAATTAGCCGTAAAGTAAGGAAAGCTCATTACAAAGAGGTGATGCATGCAGTAACATGAAGAATGCCAGCATCCCATTTACACATACAATCAATCCCTCACCAATCACACTCAGTGATGACAGACCTGCACCAATACTATTTTATTTAACTAATCATGGCAAACCATTTCCAAAACGGTCCTCAACTGCTTGGGCTGAATTTGACCACAAAGACCCTAAAAAAACACCAACCAGCTCATGTTGCTAAGTTTCTGATAATTTCAAGGTAAACATGCATCATAATCATTTCTTTGACTTTACTGATGACTCAGCTCTGTAATGTGGCTGGTTTTGAAGCTAATCCTAAGCTGAATTATCAAATCAGTATAAATAAATCAGTCCCACCTGAGTCTCATCTCATCTTACTGGTTTTACAGCTTTAAATATGAAGATAAGCTATAAACAGTTCAAGAGCAGCTTTGTGAATGAATGTATGATTGTGTGTTTCGAGGTTTGCGAGGGACCACACTGGTCTGTGGTAATGCACTGCAAGATGCAAGCATGTAGTTGACATCAGCGAAATGTAGAACTAGTGTGCAAATAATAGAGACAGTTTCAATTTGGCCATGAAAGAAGACCAAGACTGAAATCTGAAGAAATATCTCCAGCTGCTTAATACGAGGAGTGGAAAAGAGAGGGAAACTATCAACTCAATCTCAGACCCAGAGAGTGGTGACAGACGTAGAGTTTGAACATTTGAGCTTCAGCTTGTTGGCAAAATGGATTTAACAGAACATTTTTTTTAACAGTCTACTAGCTGCGTCATAAAAATGAAATTTCCTCACATATTCCACTCAGATTCTTAATAAACTTATATTCAGTTTAATAACTGTTAACATATAAGCTCAGTGGCTAAGGCTGTAGAGATTTAACTTAGAGATTAAAGGCTTTCTACACACTGCTTTGAGGGCAGCTGGGGGTCCGGGGCCCCTTCACAGGTTAATCTGTTTGCAAGAGTATGTGACAAGAGGTAAAAAATTCCTTTTCATATACATTAGCAGGTTTATTGGTACGAGTGAAGCTGAAACTAAAATCCTCTATCACTTACAGCCCTCATTAAAGAGATGATAAATGAACAAAAGTATCGGTATTACCTGGTGATTGCTATGTTTTTGGTGTCGGGTAGTGGAATCTCCCACTGGTGTTTTGACCTGCTTCATCGCGCAAGATTTGGACGCAGACAACAGGACACAGACAGCAAAACATAGCGATCGCCAGGTAATACAGATACTTTTGTTCATTTATCCTCTCTAGTACTTGTTGGACACTCGTTGAGACAATCAGAGCACTTCAGTGTGGAAACAAGCAAATTTTTGGGGAGAATTTAGACGGGAGCAGTTGTCCAATACTTATCATTAACTGTGCTGCTAGCTGTCTGCATGGCTAAATGTTGGAGCTATCTTGACAATTCCTTTCTCCGTCACCCACATGTACGAGAGGAAAGATGAAAAAAGACCCCAGGTTCAAAAAAAGCAAAATTCTCCTTTAAGACCAATTTCTAATGTTGTCTTTAAAAATCTGTGACAAGGATTTATCGTGTTGGGCCAAATAGGAGCAGCAGCATTCATGCCAACTATGTCACTCCAAGATTCTATCTTTTTGGCCAAATTTCTGCTGATGTCTGTGAAGATATGTGATTGTGACTCGGACAAAATGACATGGATATGGTATCAGTCAAGCAAACAGGGCGGGGTTTCCATTGGTAACATGGATGGGTGAACAAGCCAGCCTTTGTTAAAAAGCTTTAGTATCACAGAGGAGAGAGAAGCCATTGTGCTTTAGAAAAGCCTCCTTATGGTTCATGTCCTCTGATTGTAATAGATCCTCAGCTCCAGTTTAACAAATGCAACTCACTCCAGTCAACAGTATATGCATTTCAATGGTCCCAGTTACTGGAAATGGCCAGCTTATTAGTTTATCAAAAACAGGACAAGCGTCATCTCTCCATCACCCCCATACTGAACAAAGCAGGACAAAGCTTTCAGTCATTCTGCGTGTCAGTTTTCAGCCAGAGCTTCTCACATTTAATGAAAACCACGTGACAGTTTACAACTCGAGTGAGCGAATGGCGAAGCGGCTCACATAATGACCACTTTACACAAAGTGTAGCCCTTACAACTTCAAACATCAACGCTCATTATAGGGCAAAGTTAACGTAAAATAAAAACAATGCCAAAAAAAATGGTGTTTTTCCATTTTTAATCTCACAAAAATGAATGTTTCTGTACATGAAAAGAGAGACAGAGTAATCTAGTAAACACTGCGTACACAGTTCTCATTTTACAGATGTTTTTAGAACATTTTGTGGTTCTTTTTAGGCACCGAGAATCATAACAGCTTTCCCTTTTCTGAACAGAAAATATTTCTTTGGTCCAGTATGTAATTTAAAAAAAACACACATGTATGAAAATAACACCAGCTTCAATGTTTGCAAAAAAATGTATTTTTGAAATATATAAAGACTTCTCTTTTAATATTTAAATAAGATATTATAGCTACATCTCAGAAATGACCAGCAATCTTACAGATGTCTTCCAAGATAAAACTAGTGAGAAAAATAAAATCAATGTGTCGGCTCAATCGGATGTACAGCAGTACAAGATTGTTTTAATCAAGTCACATTTGGCAAACATGAGTTTTGTTTTTTCTCCCCGGTATTTTTAGTTCATCTGAACCCTCATCCAGCATCTCAGCTACAGGGCAGCCACGTCTGATATGAGTTACTGCACTGCGTGATCGGCGGCGGCTGCACGTGCGCGATATAGTAATTACTGAAGTTGATGTCCTGCACGTACGGCGCTGGCTGGTAGTAACACGTGACGTTAGTCACGGTGGGGATGGCGTTCTGCTCGGCCAGCACCTTCAGTGCCAGCATGGAGATGAGGCTGAGCGTCTGCCGCCGCTCGTGGCCCATCAGACACACGGTGCTCTCATTCACAACCTGGTGCAGAGTCATCAGGCACTCGTAGCGTTTGTGCTCCATCCCGGCAAAGTGGTTCTGCAGGTAAGCTTCCAGCTTCCTCTGCTGCTCACCTATGTCAGGGAAGTCAATGAAGAAGCGGGAGCACATGTAGCGCTGCATCTGCTTCATGTCCGCCTCTGAAGAGGGCGTAAAGCCACGCACCAGCAGGTGGCAGTACTTCAGTAAGCCGCCCCCTCTGATTTCCTCTGGGCTGCGCGTAGCTATGGTCCGCTCGCACAGGTGCTCCATGGCTTCCTTGAAGTTCCCGTACACACTCTCCCCAATCACTGTGGGGTGAAAGCTCTCGGACATGGGCGTCTCCGAGCAGCGGTCGAATAAAAGCAGAGAGTCAAGGCAAATCTGGAAGGAGTCCACGCTGAATTCAAACTGTCGTCTTAAAGAGTCCACGAACTTAAGCTCCACATTCTTGCCCGTGTTGTTGGAGAGAGAGATGAGGCTCCAGCGGTCCGCGTCGTTGCAGACTTTCACCAGCTTCTGTACGTAAGCCTCTTTGAGGGTCAGTGCTGTGATACGGTCCTTAGAGACCCCGGCTGGCAGGAAGTCCAACAGACAGTCCAGGACGACGTCTTTCACCAGGCGGAAGGCCTGGTCGTCTTTCAGCGACACACCAAAGATCAGGTCGAGGTCCTTGTAGCCAAGTCCATTCTCCTGATGGAGCACGTGGCTAGCAGCTGAGCCATTCAGCCTCACATCCTTAACACACACGCCTCTCTCCTCCAGCCTCGCTCGCACCACCTGGACAGAGAAGACAGGGACAAAATGTGTTATTATGAAATAAACATGCAGGTTTTCCCAAGAAAACCTGAGTTATGTCTTTGAAAAAAAACTACCTCTTTTTATGACACAAGAATCCAAAAAGACATGTGCAAGTAAATTCCACATGGACCGAGTGGAAATCAATCGTTTGCGAAGGCAAGATCAATACCGCTGCTCACAAAAGTCCATTTCATCAGCATGGGCCGCAGTGTGAATCGAACCGAAACAGCCTAAAACAAGAGCTGAGATGGCACGTCTCCAGGTCTATCTCCCCCGGGTCAAATAATCTTATCAAAGTCACAGTGATAAGAGTTACAATCCAGGCGTGTGACTGGAAGAGGGTGAACAACTCTGTGCAGATCTGCAGCTATCAGTGACCTGTGCATGAGAAAATATAGAGCTCTCTCAGTGCAGATGTATTAAAAAAGAATCAGCATAACTTACATTAAACTGAAACCCTTAAATAAGCCATCGAAGACAGATTCGACAGTGAGATGACTATCTCTACGAGCCGTAATAAAGTGATGTTCTCAGAAGGCTAGTTATTAGAAACTAGCAGCAGTTTCCTTCTTCTATCTGACAACCCATCTGCTTGGTTCTGGTGATTAAGAGCACACACAGCAGGCAGACTGATGCGAAGCTTTATGCATGTAAATGTACTGTAAATATGTGTCTTGCTGACTGTATTTCTGCTGTGCAAACAATTACTGCAGACAGTCGAAACATTAACACCTGCAACACAAATGAGTTGTTACAGACTCACACACAATCCTAAATCCCCCTTCTGGCACTGACCTGTCAGATTAGTGTCTGTTAACTCTCTCTCCCATGGTGATCAGATAACATGACGGCTCTATTTATACATACTAGGTCAGGCTGGAAACAAACATTTGAAGGCAGGGCAACTCCAAACACATGAGGATGGAAGAACAAAAACATCACAGCAGTAATTTGGCAGTGAGAAGATTGTAATCTCGCAGCTATAAAGTTGGGTTTAAACTCTAATCAGAAGCCATGATAATTTGTGTACGTGGTTTTTTTTTGTGCTTCTGTTAGGAGCTTTGAGATGTTGGAGCTGGCTGAGCAAACTCCATAGTCAAGCCCACAGTTGTGCTTGGATTAAGGAGGCCGTTTGATGGCCTGAAGTCAACAAAAACCCACACTCCAGTTGATTCTGTCTCCTTTAATCAATTTTAAAAGGAAAAGCATGAAAAGTGCTGTAAGTGAATTTGTGTTGCATAGTCGGGTCCACTCATAAGATGTGAGACAAAGTCTGAGCTGGGAAAAAATCAAAAGCAGCTGCTGCTCTTATCTAAACCTGAAGTTACAGCGCTGTTACTCCCTGAACCTGCGATGCAGGAGTAGATGCCAGCAGCATGTTTATACATATAACCCCCACAGTGAGAACAAACATTCACACTCTACATTCACACTCTCATTCATGACTCCTGCAAGACGCATGACAGAGGAGCAATAACATCTGCTTAGACTGCTTCCTTGCTAGGATATTTATCAGTGATCAGAGTTCAGCCTGCTGCTGAAAAAAATCTAGACAGAAGGCAGTTTTTAGCAAAACAAAATTACACAGGGACTCCACAAATCCACAGGAAAAACAAGAGTCCCCACACTTGGAAATCAAACCACCCATTTAAGTCTCCATCTTCAATGGTGCATTCATCTTTCCACAACCACAAGCATGAAGCTCATAGGCTTCAAGAGCTGCTCCAGCTCATCTTGAATAGGTCGGTGTGCACATGAGATGGAAAAGGAGATCTTGTAACTGCTATATGTTCATTTTGAAACCCTAACTTGGCATTTACATTTACTTTTTTTTTGCAAAGCCAACTATCAAGGGACCCAGAAGGGGAGGTGAAATGTGATCCAGCCACAATCCATAAGAGCAGGATGTGCGGCATGTGTCTGGATCTTATAGGGTATAAGCCCAATTTAAGGGGCTGTGCCTGACACTTTAGAAGCAAACCAAATAAATATTTCTCAGCATTTTTATTCATTCTTAAGGGCTGAAGAAATTAAACCTGGTTTAACTGAGTTCCAGTTTATCTGCGTAACATGAAGCTATAAAATGCATGAAAATGACGGAAAGGATCAATCTAACATACATCGAAAAGTTATATAAATAAATATCAATGAATTAACTAGATGTGTAAAAAGTTAGAATGAAAGTTGTTACCTGGACAATTTGACGGGGTTGCACGGACAGAGTTGGGAAGTTTCCTCGGCCGTGGATGGGGATAGCCTCCCCGAGGATCGAGTCCAAGCGCTGCACCTGATCCCAAGACAACACACAGAATCGCCTACTCTGATCCGAAGCAGCGGACATTGCGATATTAACTTTCCCCCAGGAAAAAAAAATAGAATAAAATTATTTTTCAAAAAGATGTTGAAGCGGTAAAAAGGTGAATCAGCTCCTCTTCGATGTTCAGCTGTGTCTTCTCACTTCAGCAGAAAAGATTCTCCTCTGAGTGTCAGCGGCGTGGCGCGAGGTGAAGAGGCGGAGGAGACGATGAAGGGGGGGAAAAGTTTAGTTTCGTCTCAAGTGTGGAAGAGTGAGTGGGATCAGCCGCTTCCTCCCGTGTGAGCCGCTAAAATCCGGCCCGTCTGCAAAGCGGCGATTCATAAGAAAGGTCCAGAGGGCTTAAAGCCTCCTCATTTGCATACGACTTGTGATTGGCTGCTGTGTTTGGGCATTGATTAAGGACGTCCTGCCTGCAGGAAACACCCCTCATGTGTCGCACTATCTCTGCTCCCTCCGGCTGCTCGGTTTTCCCTCAACTTCATCATCAAAACAGCTTGAGCACTTTTGAGCGCTATAAGAACGACGGAGACTGATAAATAAAATAATGATTGATGACAGAGATTAAGTCACAGCTGCAAACTACTCTTTTCCCCTCCATTTTTTTTTCTTGTGATGTAGCTTATAGGCGATCTTTATTATCCAGGGGAGATTTTTTTTACAGAGCATGAACGATATTCTTGCAGTTCCCCGGATCATCATAAAGACCACGGCTATCCTGGAAGACACTTTAATTCTATACCCTTAGAGCAACTTTGGGTCTATTATCATCCTGCTATAAAATGATATTCCACAGTAAATCCGTGGGCGGTTATTTGGATGTTACCTGGAGATAAGACTCCAATTTAAACACTGCTGAAGCAGCAAAAGAGCAACAACAGTCCCTGAAGGCACCAGCCTCCAGATGGACACTTCCAGATCATGAATGGGTTATGAAATGGCTGAATGTGTGGAGCCTCCTTGTTTTGCAAAATCTTGAGTTTATTTTTGGTCATTTCCTGTCAGAATGAAACAACACTGTTACAATAGCTATTTTGTATATTTTGTGCCATATTGTGGTAATTATGTGTGTATGTATATTAGCATACATATATAAACTGAACAAACTTTATGGCAGCACCTGAGTCAGCAGTTTGACTCGCTGAATCATGATCCCTTTCTTTTAATTTTTGATTGTATTGTTCTCACTTTCAGTACTAAGGCACTTTGGACAGAAGCATCTGCTAAATGACGGTAAAAGGGGAGGAATTGCAACTTCCTGTTTTATATAGGTCACTTTAAATCTGTTTGTGGTTCATATGACTTGTTTTAGAAATTATGTGTTGTTGGGTTGTTGTTTTTTTCTTTTTCCATTTTTCAGTTAATTTGGTCATTGTGTGTCTCATTACAAGCATTCTGCACTTGTATTTCTTATAGATCTACTGTTTTGTTGATGTATGCCACCAGTAACATTGCCTGGTATCTACAGCTGACTCCATAAAACACCCTAGAAATCAATCATCAATTTTGCTCATGTCAAGAAGCTTCTTGTCAGTGTTTAAACTGAGATAGCAGGCTACTGGAGCTGTGAAAGGTTATTTTCTAATCCTTCATTATATTTGTCTTTATCCATTACAGGGATTTAAAGTGGAGACATTTTTCCATGGGGGTGTTAATTCATCCAGTGGAAAATAAAAACCTACAAGCACACAAACAATCATTAATCTAATTTTCTCAGGATTGTGTGCATGCCTAGATAACCTGTAATACCCTTTTTCAGATTGCCATTTTTCAGATACCTCACAGCTGCCATTGCTTTCCAGTCTAACTCCTTATCTATGGAAAAGATTACGTTTATTTGTTTTGGTGCAAATACACAGACATTCCTCTGCTGAGCAGCACATTTGGTAGCTTTTCTGCCAAAATACTGCATGAAATATCCAATCTGAAGAGGACTGGGCCCTTATGACATTGTTAGTCTGGTCTGCATATGGTTATGTTTACTTCCCATTTTTACAAGGCAGGACTTTTGTCACACAGCCACTGGTTTCACGACTTATCCTATCCTGAATGCAGCCTGTGTGTTTAAAAGCACTAAATATCCCTTAATGAGGGACCGCACACAATCATAGACATTACTCACAATAGCAGACGCTACTCTTTTAGTGATGAGATAGCCTTTGGATTGTTCTAATATATGCTTTTCAGGTGAATTATACAGGTGGACCGTTAAGTAATTTCCTCTTTTTAAGATTGATCATAATTCATAAAACCCCACAGTCATCATATCTGTCCTCCCAGCCAGTTTACGCACCTGTAAAAAGTTAACAAGGGAGTAAAGTTCATTTTATGATTGACCTCTGTGGTTTTCTAGAGATGCATGAAAACACATGAGACATAATAATCATCTTGCCCAAACATGTGTGTGAGAGTATTTCTTTAGTTGTGATGAATGCACAACTACAGGTTAACTAGTCTCATGAATCTCTGTGAGGTAAGACGATAAGTATGCCATGGATTTCAGTATCCACATGAGATTACTGTCAGTCCTATGATGTCAACCCAATCCTGTTTCTTTGGCAACAGCATCCACTGTCGTCGGGGCAGCCAGGCATTGGCGTCTCCAGCCGAGGGTCCTGCCAGGTACACACGAGAAACATGTGCGTCATGAGACTATAAATAAACCATCCAGTGGCAGCTGTGCATCCTCGGAGCAGAGCCACTATTTAACCTGAATAATGAACACTTGGGGACAAGAGAGGAACAGACAGCAGATAAATGTCAGTCCGCTTGACATTCTCAGGTTCCCTCACAGCATCGTGTCAGAGAGAGTCATCGGGATCCGCCGGCAAGACGTTTACGCACCGGAATAAACCAGCTTACACAATTAGGCAAAATGTTTGTGTCTCAACACCAGCTTTGTGTTTCACTCCCCATCTCACGTTTTTTTTTTTTTTTGATAAAGCCTGTGTTACGTCCCCTAAAGCTTCTGTTTATCCGTGAGTTGACATCCTGCTGGAGCAATGACAACTAAGACTGTGAGACTTGAAGGTGCGGTTAGTTAGTCAGTATTTAAACACACCTTGAACAAATGATGCATTAGACAGAGTTATGTTCAGATCCTTGTCATGAACAAACATTATGTAGTCGTCTTGGTTAAATAAGATCCTTAGACTTTTAATCAATGTCTATCAGATAATGTTTTGACTTGCTTTAACCTCAGAGATCAAAATGATGACAAGAATGAGACACTTGATCGTCTTTTTGCTGTTTGTATCATATATCTTCATCTGTCTTTGCCTACAAAGAGAAGTAGAGGAACACTGTAGTGGAGCGGGCTTCTCTCAAACATAGGGACATGACTGGACGTCACAGCATGCTGTAAAACTGCGCCTGGAAATAGATGTTGCCAAACAAATAGCACTTGAGTGTCACAATGACGAATTGTGGGAAGACAGATGACGCTCCCTCTGTCGAACTGAATAAGTTGTGAAGGCCTTATTTGTCTGTCAAGGCTCCCACAATCTCAGTGAATTATTCCCCCCAAAAAAGACCCTTTTCATTTGACACCGCACGGTCAGGCATGTTACACAAGACCGGCTTGCTATAATTAGGGTGTGCTGTTGCCATAGCTCGAATACTTATGGGCCTGCTGCGATTGCAGAATCAGGATCTTCATTGATTTTTGTGGACAATTCAATCCGGTTTCTTGTTCCTCAGGCTCACATTTACCAGAGAATCAGATAACCTGTATATACAACCAGGCTGAGCTGACCAGTCGGCCTGCACACCGGGGCCTCCCTACAATGGAGGGAATCTGTGATATGAATGTGTTTACTTTCCACATATGACAAATCTATGGGACAACATTATTGCGCAAGCAGCCGTGCTGTTAACGTCAAACTCTCTGTGCTGCTTGCTTGATTGATTATAGTAGCGCTACTGAGAGCAGAATAAATAAGATTTTAGAAAATACACCACAGAGTCAAGTGGCATGTGGTAGATACATTCTCCGCTATGACACTGTCAAATGACTTACAGGATAAATTAAATGAAAATAAAAAAGGGAGAAAGAAAAATTTAAAAAAGGAAATAAAAATAAAAATGTATGTGAACCACAAATTATTATTACTGTTGCCTTGCTATTAGCCAAACCCAAGACAATAAACATGTTGCCACTGGCTTAACTGAATGAACACAATGCATCTGAATAATTACAGAAAATAATTGCATCCATGATTGGTTAATGGGGAATTAAACTGTTTTGAAATAAGCGTCTGCAGCACTTTGTTTCATGTTTCTTGCCACACATAGCGGCCCCAGCTGTAGGTTGGGGAAGAGTGTTTGTTGCATAGCTTGCATGCTCTAAAGCTCAATGGACAAATTTAGACTAAGACTTTGTATTATGTAAGGCTTGTCTCACTTTACACTGGATGGTTGCAGAATAAAAAAGCAAACAAAAAAGAAAAAAGCCTCATGCAGAATATATGTGGAACGTCCAAAGAAATCTAAGTCAAGGCTGGATCTATACAAAAGTAAATAACAAGCCAGATAAGAAGCCCTTTAGGAGTTTTTTCTGGTTTAAAGTGAGATGTGAAATGAAAAGGTAGAAACTGGCGGTGTATCACACACGTAGTCCTCTGTAGAATTTCCCCTGTTTTGTTCTCAGTCCTCCAGCCAAACACGTGGATATCTCCACACATGTGACTTTTTCCCATCTAAAGAGAAGCCTATGTTTAAGAGAGGACCTTATAGGCCTGGTAATAAAACACCCTCACTTCCTTCTGCATGTCTGGAGCTTAAATCAAGTTGGCCTAAAATCCCCCCTATTCAACACATCTTGTCTTTTAGAAATACAATTAAAACAGGAAAACTGGGCTTCTTATTGTTTCACTCCTTTGCATTTTGGTTATAAATGGTTGATATTATTCTCCAACGATAACATGTAACAAATGGCACAACATGAGTGTAGGAACAAGCTGGCAGCTGCTTACGGTGTGCAGATACTACTGAGTCAACAAATCTAACCATAAAAGCATATCAAATAAAAATGCTCTGCGCCTCATGTGGACTTTTTATATTAAAACCTACCAGGGAAAGGAACTGGTTGCATTCTCCACATGGATAATTTACCAGAAGTGAGGGGGAAGCCCTATTTAGCAATGAGCTCTGGTTTCATTCCCAGAAATCCTGCGTGTTGCCCCCCATTCAGTAGCTGTCAGAGGACTATGTTTGTGGGGAGATAAAGAAGGTGGAAAAAAGAGTAACACACTAAGGAAAAGACGTGTGAGATCATTGGAAACATTCAGGATTACGCTAAGCAGAGGTACAAAGCAGCTCCCCCGGAAAAAACAGGATGTTCAGGTCCTAACAGCACCACATGACTAGTGTAACTGATACCGCTTTAAGTCTGAAAACAGCAGAGTCTGATTTATTCAAAAACATCGCTCTAGTTAAAAGCTCTGTCCACAAGAGTGACATAAAAATCGTAACCTCTTCCTCTTGGAGGGAATCCCATATTTTTTCAGCCTACAGATGGGCAGCTGGGGGTAGCAAGAAAAAGTATCAGGAACTTTTATGGTCAGATGGGAAAGTAACAGATTGAGAGGTGTTTGTGAACATGAACACAAGCGAACTTTGCTTGTTTGCTGTTTTAAGGACTCGTGAGGTTCTTGCCTGAAGAAATGAGACTTAGAAAGTGCTGAAAGTGAACTCAGGCAGGAGGCAGTGAAGCTACACACATGGCCAAAAGCTGCTCTCAGTAAATTACTTTAGCGCTCTATGTACAAAATAAACAAACATTTCCCCACAATGACTAAAACTTTTTGCTGTACAATTAAAATCCATCTGTTCTACTGGCCTCAGATCATTTGTGTATCTACTCATTCCCCTTTATATAGCTTCTCTTTGTAATAGATGCAAATGTGTTAAGCCCTAAGGAGCATTTAGCTTGTTTGCTAAAGCTATTCTGACCTGTACAGTAAGTTGAACATGGCTGGAAAATGTCTGGTCATGTCCCTGCAGTGACTCAGCCTCCACTATCTTTCCAACCTCTTCATCCCTCTAAGTTTATAGTCATTGCAACATAAACCTTGGCCATGACCATGTACATAAAGTTCAGTTGCCTTTATGGGTCATTGCATAACCACCGTCGGTACATAAGCAGCTCCGACAGTGTAATTCACGAATATGGCCCAGAAACCATCTTCCAAACATAGATCAGTGTGAACGCAAAAATATTTATCACACAGGCAATCGCTATTCCAGTTTATCATTGCTAATGAGTTCAAATGTCATAGGAGCAGATATCCATAACATATGCTTTTACATACATATGGCACAAAGAAGCATTGTGTTTTTATGGATCAAGATGCATCTTCAAAACCCACAATAAGATCAAGATGCTTTAGTGACACTAAGAGAAAACTTTGTACTGTCTGAAATCCTTCCTATATCGCATGTAGTCACACGACATACGAGTGATGGGGACAAAAAGGTGTCCACAATGGAGTATCTCTGTTACATAAGCTACCCAGTTTGTCTTTTATGTTACGCAATGTTGGCATTAAGTGGACATGAAGATGAATTACCTGAACTGACGTCAGGTTTTAATGTTGAGGGGAGGAAAAAAAACTGATTTGAAAGCAACCCAAGTATTTTCGGCAGATTGTCTACGGCCATATCAAACAGACTTCATGATAATGGTTGCTGTGATAAGGTCTGATCCTGTGGTACCGTGGTACACTAATCCAACTGCATGGCACATATTCAGGTTTCCATGGTGAGCTCTTTCCACTTCACAACACACAGCCAACATCTTTCCACTGCGAACACTGCCCAGATCTCGCATCTTCCGAGTATGTCGTTGTTCTAATCTGTACCGCAGATGAAATATGAAGTGTTGTGGGTGAAAACATTTCATGGAAAACTGAAGATTCTTTCTGTTTCAATTCTATGATACAAGGATGCAATTCCTGAGGTAAACAATAGGACCAAACGACTGTATCTACAAAAACAAAACGCAATAAATAGCAGTATAAAGCAGGCTTATCTCATTCAGCGGTTCAAGCAGAGATAAGCTGTGCATAGTAAGCTGAACAATGAGAGATGTAACTGTGCACTGACTGTTTGACCCGTCTCTTTTCACTTTAAACAAGGTTTCCAGGTGAAGCTGACACAAACCGCTATGCCCAAACACAAAGATAATCAGATCCACCCAGGCTACACCCAGCAAATTCCCAGAAAAGCAGAGCACAAATAGATGGATCAGTACTGTGCAAACTCTACACACACACACACACACACACGGTTAGATGTGTGGCCAGAACTTGCAGTATTTGACATTTTCCATGTTAGGATTTTATACACCGGCTGGTTTTGTTGTGGTAGTTTTGGAGCATACGTCTACTTTCTGAACTCAAACATGTGCAAGGAAAGCAAAAACAGAGCTGGTTGCATCACAGCTGAGACATTTTAACCACATCATCGACACATCGTACTCGGCCGTTTCATGTTTCACTGGAAGTGGCTGCAAACTGTGCTCGCTGGCAGCTGCACTCTCCTGTGAGCTGGTTTTTTCAGGTCAGTACAGGGTTAATTATATCCAGCCTCAATGCCCAGCAGAGAGGAGCACTTTTAGCTCTGCAGTGATGCTGACAGCAGCTCTGACTGTGAGTCACCTGTTTTGTTCGCGGAGGTATTTCACTTCTGCTCTCCTTGAACCAGCAAACGATGAGAAAAAGACTTGTGAGAGTGTGACACAGCTGCACACATGACAACACGGCCAAAGGAGGCTCACTGAAGAGGAACGAGACCCAGTGACTCACATTTAGTGGATGACGGCTGGAGGAAAATTGGTGCTGGATTGTTTCTTTCAAGGGTTGGACTTTGTTCGTTTTAAGCGAAGGACATGGCTTTTGCCACTGGTTGGTTGCTGTGTCATACTCTCTCAGGAAAAAGAGGGCATGTTCAGGGCTGGGTCTTTATCAATCATCACATATTGACTGAATATAGTAGTGAAGGGCAAAGTCCAGCCACTAAACATACTAAAAACTGATTCTTCTTCTTTTCTTTTTTTTTAAAAAAGGTTTTTCAAAAGAAAAAAGATTTGTTTTTTTCGGAATATCCTCCCTATTGTGAAATCAAACCAATCTTTTACAACCAAGAGGAAAAAAAGGCCTCTCTACCACACTAGCTTGGTTTTAAGACCATGACACACATCAGTGAACGAACCATCATCTCAAGTGGACCTCAGCCTAAACCTCTAACAAATAAACCCTCCACTACACATTTACAACCTGGTACCTTTTTTGGATTTAACTCTTTAGATTTTTTCAGTTTCACACATTCAAGAGAAACTAAGAAACCAGTCAAGGCTGTCACATTTTCATAGTAAATCATGTCTGCACCTTGGATTCTTTACCTCAGTCCAGTGAGAGTTTATGAGTGGAATTGTCTTTGCTCTTATATTATGTTTACTATTTCCTGTCATTTTCCATGAAGAGACGCTCTTACGAGGGAAAACTAAATTTAAAATACAACTAAAACATTACTGAAGCAAATAAAACCATCATCCTGTCACCCTGGACACATGAGATGCCACATGCATCTCATCCCACATCATATTGCATCTTGAAAGGATGCGCCAACATCCCTTCAAGATGATTTTGACAAAGGCTTTCAAAACAGGTGAATTATGATGAACATTTTCACTTTTCTGTACATTGTAGTGACAGCCGGGCTTTACTGTCAAGCTCCATCCACCATACACGCTGACCCAAAGTAATTTTTCAGCAGTTTTCAATTTGATAATTGCAGGCAAAGTGGTTCGGTTGAAAGTATAATGCTGGGCCTCGGCATCTCATCATCAGCAATGCTATGGGAATAATTAATCACCATGTCAGAGATGGGCATTTTACTTGTAGTTTTCTATGATTATGTCTGATCAGTGTTGGTAGGAGTGCATCTCAGTGTGACACTTCATTTTTAGTATGTGGCACATGATCCGGTGTTACAACCATGTAGTGTTTATTTAGATCCTCATTAGCTACTGACATGGCAGTCACTGTTCTTTCTGGGGTCTAATGTATGATTTATCAGTGATCTCCTGACCAAACCAGTGCAGCCTTCCATGATTTTCTACACAGGCTTTTGTCAGTTGTCGTTCACACTGAATTTCTGATAGATACACATATTACTAAATGTATGCATCTCTGAGTAAATATGGTCAACACACAGCTCGATAGTTTCCATGAGGAAGCTGTCAGGAAGAATGAACCTGCATCAAGTCACAAGATTGTGAAGAATAAAATCTAATTCAAGAAAAATATTGGAGTTATAACCATGTAAATTCAAGGAAATGATAGAAAAAAACCCAAGTTAACCAAAACAGATCATATTTATTGACCAAATGTCACAGCTCCACTGTTACACTACAAAATACAAACAAGTTTTGTTCGTACAAGCACTGCTTGTAATCATCTACACAACCTACAGATCTCGCTGCAGACTGATAAATAAGTAAACCACTAACTACAGCAAAGTGGTTTTCCACAAACTCACAAATACAGCTTCAACGCTCAGTTTTTTAAAAAAGATAAAACATAAAAAGGCATTTCTCCAAGTGCTGCCTAACTAAACCACAATAGATATGCACATCCTGCCCCCTTGTGGTACAATCTAGCTCCTGCTTTTTTTCTGTAAATAAAACAGTTTTCTATCGTCACATTGAATCAAGTTTCATGTTGAGAGCATGAAAAGGTTAAAAGCATGAAAGAAGCCTCAACAGCTTTTCTGAGACATCCTTCTGCTAGAAAACCTCTTTACAATGAGCCTGTGTCATACATATAACGTGCCTTTTGACAAAAAGTGCACACTCAAAGAAGTATCCCAGCAGATCATATAAAAAGTAAACAGTGTGTAGCTGATAAAGAGTGCTGACCAAGTCCTGAATGAAAGCAGCAAATGTGATAAATACTTTGTTGGGATGTCTAAAAATGTTAGGCTATCAAACAGACATAATGCAAAAAAATAATGATGTTTTTTTCTGAGATGCTACAGTTCACTCTGTCATACATGGAAACATCTGAACAAATTCACTCCTCTTTAATTATACTTTTCAGCTACCTTCCTAATGTGATACCTCATAAAAAGAGAGAATATGCAACAGTCCAAGAGCTTTGACATGTAGAACTGATTACAAACACCCAGCAGGCAAACTTCCACACTAAACATAAAAAACACACCTTTCCCTCTTCTTTCAGATTATTAAGTTACCTCCCCACACTGTTAAACTAGACACATTAAATGATACTTGTATGATCCAATGATGAGCAGTGAAATGACAGAGCATAAGGCTAAGACTTGAGCTGATCATCTTAAAGTGGCTCACTATCCAGAGTTTGCCCATTCAACAAATCCAAAATTGTACCTCTGTATTTCTTGCATTCAGTCAAAATCTAAATATTCCCAGATTTAAACATTTGTTTGCATAAGACATTAGAAGAAACTTAAACACTTAGGTTCTGCAGAAAATGTGGAGGTATGTTCATCTGAATGCCTTGAAAAAAAACATTAAAAAAATACCTCTGTTTTGTGCTTCTGTGTGTTACTAAGATTACCCTTCATTCTGAAGGACACAAACAATACGACACCAGTGATTTAACTGAATGAACTCTCCACAATGACATCTCGAGAAACAGGGCTGATCATGCATTGTGATGCCAGTTTGTGGAGCTGAAACCATTGACAGATTACCGTGTAAAGAGCAGCAATGCTGGTAGCGGGAGCAATATGTTCATTTTGACTTCCCGTCTTCTCCTATGCTGACCAGTGGCTTTCAGTGCTGCGGGTTAAAACCAATGTCGGGTGGATCGCCCAGAACCAGGGTGGTGTGGGTGAGTGATGGCGAGGGAGAAGCCAGGCGGAAGGCCGGATTGGTCGAGTGCAGCGAGTCTCTCTTGTTGTTTCTGCTAAATGGGGGGCATGAAGCGGCCGCAGGCGGGCGGGCATGTTGTCGCGAGCAGCCAGCTGAGGAGAAAGGTTCTGGAGTTGGTGCTGCGGCGCCGGGAACCTCCTGGACCAGTGGGGTGGTCTTTGGGATTCCTGAGGGGCACAAGCTGTGAAAATCGGAGGAGTGGACCATCCTCTCCAGCATGTCTTTGGTGCTCTGAGTGCACTGTGTGAAGAGGACGAAGCAGGGAAAAGAAGAAAAGAGGAGAAATTGAGCACAGTGTGAAGCAAAAGGTGAAGCTGCGTTGGCTTTTAACAGGACAAACGTGTTAAAAACTCTGCAATGTGATTTGAGGGATTAGTCTGAAAGTCAAAATTACAGTGAAAGCAAGGAAAGATCTGATGACAGCACTGTCCAACAGAGAGGCATGAAGGTGAGTTGGATGCAATGAGTTAAGAAGGCAACCGTAAAACAAATGTAAAGACATTTAGGTGTGTTGACAAGCCGCTTTCCTCCTGAAGGCTTGTCCTGGTTTGTGTCACCAAGCATGCAGTAATACAGCACCGCAATGAGAGCAAACCCAACAAGGCAAAGATGACATTCATCAGCCCTTCAACATCAAGATCCATCCAGCACAGAGTGAGCAAGCACATGTTAATGAGAGGTAGAACCAATGACTGAAGCATGCAAAGAACCACGAGTAATCCACCACAAACCAATCACAAAATCTGCACAAGCAGTTCGTGTTAATGCAAAAGGAAAAAACGCTGACAGCTAATGCATGAAAAATTGGCTACGGTAATCAAAAGAAGACGTAGCGTGTGGAGAGTGAAGAGATGTTGTGATTGGTTTGATGATCAACCCTACTCTTACCATCAACCGTCTACATGCAGAAGAGCCTTTCAGGCTGTGCAGGACAGTGAAAAATCCTGACAGTTGTCCTCCTAGCAGGGTGGAACGGATACAGTACAACACTGAGCGTCAGATCTTTCTTTCATGTCGCAGTTCATTTACAGCCATAAAAACGTTTATTCTGCTTTCATCTATCAGTTCACAAGGGACGACTTCATCCTGACCTCTTCACACCTGCAGTTAGTTGTGTAAAGATTTAAAAAATGAAGTAGAAAAATAAAGACAAAATCTTAAAATACAAAAATAAAGTTTATTTACAAAAAGAAGAACTCCTGTTTTGCCTTGAAAAAATAGATTTAGTCATAAACATTTATAGCAAATTAACAGGCATTTGATATGTTAACACTGAGACAAATAAATTCAAGGCATGTGATAAGTGATCAGAAATAAAGTGCTGCTCATCCAAATACATTTCCACTCCCATGTCCTAATAATATACAGTACTTTATATAATTTCGGATACATCAACCACAACATAAACGCAAACTCAGTAGTTCAGTAACACGGACCATGATACAGCAAAGAGAATGAATTTGTCAGAGTAAGCAAAAATAAAAAAGAATAAAAAGCACCAATATTAAGGCGTTAACTGTTGCAGGACACAAAAAGCCCACTGCAGCAGTCAGGCACCTGTCGGCTACTAGGCCTACTCAAACTCTGACTTTAACATAAGGATTCATTTCTGATTGTTAAATAACCCAAAAAACAAATCTCTAAGCAGCCTGTTTAAGCAGCTCCTCAGAAAATACCAACAATTTTTTAATAGTGTGTATTTTGAACCATCAGCACTAGCCTAATGAAATCGTTGTGGATCACATGCTCTTCTTTCCATTTTCATGGATTAATACATAGAAAACATTGAAAGCATTAATGGTGTTTTATGTAGCCAATCCTACTTGAGGGGAGTTGGAGGTCTGGGGTTGCAGGAGAGGACTCAGGGTGGAGAAGACACAGTGGGTAGGCTAAAAACCACACAGGAGCTATGGGAGAGTCAGAACTTGTGAGGGACCACAACTGTTTCATCCTACCATGTTCATGTCGTTCTTGGCTGCAAAGGGAGGCAGCTCTATCTCAGAGACAGAAGCTGCAGGGGTCGCCTCGTTAGGCGGTAGGAAACCTCTTCTGTCAATCAGACTAGAGGACAAAGTAGAAGATTTGGTTACAAATCAGTCACATCTGGACTGGAATTGATGTAAAGTTTATGAAGCATGCTAGCTTGTACTTGAAGAAGGTGAGACGGGGGAAACATCTGGGAAATAATGTTAGATGATGTAGCCTCCACTTCAGTACTAACCTTGGGGGAACGGGGCCACATAATGTCACACAGCAGTTGGTGCAGATGCTGTTGTAACTGTACGGGTTTCCAGACTCCTCTGCACCCCTTTTACTTGACCAGGACCCCTTGATCTGTAAATGAACATGGAATATATTATGGCCTGTTTATTTAAAAACGAACTTTGCATGAACACAAATTTGCTATGCTGGAATTGCACAACTTACGTCTTCATTTGTGGTGAGATTGGAGGCTACTAAGTAAGTGTGGAAGCCTGAGAGACCCAGAATAGACCAGATGGAGAAGAAACAAATCACCAATTCCACCACGGTGCACAAGGAAGAGTCAAGGCATAAACTCCCTGTTCTCACTAAAGACGCAATGTAAATAGAGCTAAAAGATCAACTTTAATGTTAAAGGTGATAAAGTTTCAGTTACTACCCTTTCATTGCCAGGAACACTAGGTTCACAACGATCGGTATCCTGATCATGAGATAATGGATGCTGATCTTCGTGAAACTAAAGAGGATAAAATAGATCTAATTGCTGCTTAATAATTAAACCTGGTTTGTGCTAAAAGCCCCTGAGTATTTAATTAGGCTATATGAATATATTGTAATAATTTAATTAAATACTGAACCATTATCCTGCCGTATTAGCCTGATGTATTAGCTCAGTGTACCCTGGAGATGCATCTCTGACACTTGCAATGCACTCCGGGACACTTATGTTGTGATATTTTGCGTAAATAGCATATCCAGTGGATGTATTATTTACACCATTATTTCTTAATTTGTGAGTATTTCCTGTCTATATTTATAAATCAAACACTGCATTACTGGAGGGGGGAAAATAACTGCAACCATCATCCAAAAGAATGTCAAATTCTCAAGAAGATTTTACAATAATTATGACATTGAAAAGACGAAGATTATTAATTAATCAACCATCATTTGGATATATCTAGATACATAAAGATTTCAGAACTAATTGCCAAATTAGGAAAGATGAAATGTGGGAAAATGATGATGTCCTGCACATGATATTAATGCACATGCTTTCTCTGGATAGCAAAGCAAATCACTGTGTTCTCGTACTCATCTATATTTATCTGGGTACTGACATCATCCCACAAGGTCATGAGGCAGCAAACCGGCAACTGGAAAGCCATCTGTCTAAAAGCTGTGCTTTGTCAGGTGCTCACTGTTATCTTAATACATGTGGGCTTCAGAACTGTGGGAAATGCCTTATCAACAGTATTATAAGATCTGCTATTTCTCAGAAAAGGCTGTAAATTCAAAGAGACCTGATTCATCTCATAAGCCGATTGATAATGTGACGATTTGGCTTAAATGCAAAGGATATCTTGCAGGGCTTTCTTGGATGGCTTTAACAAGGCTTTTACCAGCCTGAGAACCTGGAGAGAAATGACATAAATAAAAAATTATATCTTAAAATAAGTTTGTGATAACATGACAGGACCATTGTAAAACTTCTGAGAACATTTCTGTCCCTCACACCGAGGGTACTTACGCAAGGTTATGTGTGTGATAACACATCCAAATATGAACGACGTCAGAAAGGACAGAGAGATGATGAAGCTGTAGAAAAAGCGGTAATTGCGTTTTCCCACACAGTTCCCCACCCATGGGCAGTGGTGATCAAAACGCTCTGATTGGGGAAAAAAAACTGATTATTGATTACAACTGATCTTACTTAATACAGACTGGTTAAAGTGTTAACATGAGTTGTAAATGGGATTTTTCATCAATATTACCAGTCATGTGTTACCCAGCTCAGATTGATAAATGACAAAGAAACACCTTATATCACCTACACAACTGTGCAGCCTTTCTACTCTAAATATGACCTCATCTGGATTACAGTTATTAGGGAAGCTGTGTCTTTAAAGTTTTTATACTGATGGGGAAATACTCTGAGGTGAAAAAAGGAGCATGTTTCAGTTCATAACATGAACAAGTTCCCTTTTGAAAATGTGGAAATAAAAACTACATGTTTATTTTTTAATATTATACCAGGACAACATTTCAGTCAGTTGGGACAAAAGACTGAAAAGCTTGAAGAATTATTTGTCATCTACAGTGCATTATATGCAGCATCCCCAACTTTTGGAAACAGAAATGCAATTGTTTTCTTATTTTTCTTTAAAATTGGTATTTTTCCAGATATAAAGCAAACATAAGTTTTTTTTAAAAACAACTTTGTTACTGCATATTAACCTTACCTGGCATTACTACTGAGTTTTTTTACTTTTATCACAAGATAATGTAAGGATACACATTAACAACTTTTCCTCTTGCTGAAATTATGTGGGGCTATGCCACTAACAGAATGTGAACAAATATGGAAACCAAGGGCATAGGTGCCCTCTTGACATTGGTAGGGACATAAAAATGTCCTATAAAGTTTTAAAGAAAATAAATTTTGTTCCACTCATTTGTTGCATCACGTAACTGATTGAATAGGAAATCTGAACAAGCAAATGTTTAGAACATAAATTATTCTACTCAGAGATGGTCAATGAGGTTTTATTTTATCTGGTATTAGCCAACAGTAGGTAGAAGCACTACTGCTTTCAACAGAGTGAGGGTGAGCGACAATCATGATGGAAGGTAACAAGAGAGCAAAGCAACTCATATCAGTTGAAATGGGTTATTAGGTGAGACCTTTAGCAGCGATGTTGCCCACAGAGAGCCATGATCTCTTTGTGTCTCTTTGTGTGATGAAAAATGACAGCGACAACTCAGGAGTTATTGGATTGGAGGGGACATGTCCATATTTTCCCACCGATTCTATGGCCAAGGCCGAAACTAACCATCCACTGTGTGAACAAAAGCTGTATGATAAATGCAACTGATAAAAATAAACCAGTTCCTGTAGCCTGAACATAGCATTACTGTGAAAACAATTTTATATCTCAGAAAAGACGGTGATCTCATTGTCATTTCCCGTTAAAATAATTTAAGCATTTTTTTCTTTTTCCAGCCCATATAAGCAAGAAGGATAATGGTAACATTCAAAAATAAATACAAACTGGCCTAAAAACATGAAAGTCTCACACCACTTATTCTCTAATAAGAATGTGAGGATTACCAGTACAAACAAAAGAAATAAACTGCATTGTGCCTTTAGATTCTTGTGCTGATCTGACATTTTAGTTTCAGATATTCTTCTGTTAGAGCCAGAGCCTTATCTGCTGAACAGTAATGAGTAAGTAGTATGATAGTAAGCCTTCAGTCGTATAGTTGTGTGCTTTTTGTCAACAATAATATCTACAATGGTAATAATATGATAAGTGATGGAATATATGGTGACTTCTGTGCAGATTCTTACCAACACAGTTGTCACACAGACTGCAATGGGAGGTCCGCGGAGGGCGGAACATCTTACAAGTAAAGCAGTACTTGAGCTTTACCACCTGCTGGTTGATAAGGATCTCCTTAGTACGTGGTGGGGGGCGATATGTAGAGGATCCTGAGGTATCTTAAAATAGACAAATACAAAGATAGCCACGAAGACATTTTCACATCCGATCAAAACATTTTATCCAAACAATCTAACACACCA
The DNA here is from genome assembly GCA_036024015.1 of Craterocephalus amniculus. Lineage (NCBI taxonomy): Eukaryota > Metazoa > Chordata > Actinopteri > Atheriniformes > Atherinidae > Craterocephalus > Craterocephalus amniculus. Next base: position 31,649 of record JAVQJG010139136.1, read on the forward strand.
TGATAAAATATATAAATATGTATCATCAAGTAGTGTCACGCCTTTGTGCTCTTCAGCCATGACAGAAAGTAAGCCACTTAGGTGTTGGCTTGCAGTTCAACAACAGACATGTCCTCCATATGGCAAAGCTCTTTTACCCATCTGTCCCACAGCATGCACATAAGTCCACCATGCGCCTTACCTATTTGCCTCTCTATGTCTGCAGCCTCATCTGGGGTGGCCCTGGGTAAAATGCCTGGATCTGTAAAGCTTGTTCTCAAGAGGGAGATGAGTACAAACACAAAAAGCACCCCTCCTATCACAGGTATGAAGACGGTCAGATGTTCCACTAGAAACGGGCAACTGCAAAAGAAAGCACCTTTAATCTTCAAGTATATGAACTGTATATAAATGGTACCCAACAGAAATAAGACTTTTAAAACGGCAATATCCAATTAAGTAGAGACTCATTGAAAGAACCTGCACGGACACACAGCCAGTTACTTACTCGAAAGCGAAGAAAAGGCCACAAGTGACAACAATAAGGCCCAGTGTCAGAGGAAGGACACCGCTCTGTCTGGCTAGGATGAGCCGTCCGTCGCAGAAAAACTTGTTCTTTCCAGGGAACACTTCCCATTTCCTGCGCGGCCGCTGTGTTTTCTTCTCGGTGTGATTCTGCACAGACAGCGGCGACACCGACAGCGCTCGCGGGTCAATCTGCTGGTACTCGCAGTTCTTCATCGTGTAAACACCGGAGGTAGCTAAAGGCACCGACAAAAACTGTCTTTACACACCGTGGTTTGAGGTTGAAAGTCGTCTCGAAATTCACTCGGGACACATAGGTGTTTTCCTTGTCCTGTTAGCGTTCAAGTTACCCATCCTGAAGCTAATTCCAGCTAGCTAATGTAGCAACAAAGGCATTCTTCTCCGTAGGTCACTTTTGATAGCTGAATCAATTCACGAGTTTCCTCAGAGTTAACAACCATGCTTGTAGGTTAAATTAAAGCTTCATATCTATATGGGCGCCCATTTCTTTAAAGGTGCTCTACTTTTTTTATATAGGAATTCAACTCCAGCGAGGAGGCAACACGGCTCAGGCTAATAATACAGCAAATTCGTTTCCCTTTTTTTAGGCGACTGTCAGCCAATGTACGTCACGGCGTCATGACGACGTAAACACGCAGATTCCCGCTGATTTGTTTGGAAAAAACACTCCCACAAAACCAAAATAAGATTTAAAAATCAGAGTGCCCAATAAGGGTTGCATCTTATTCTCAAATTAATTGGTTACTCGATATTTATATAAACAATGATATGTTTACTACTCTGTGCTATTATTGATAGCTCTTCACTCCATAGCTCTTTGGCCAAACGAAAGTGTTAAAAAACAAACAACCTAAAAATAAGTGTAAATTACACTGCCTCCATTATATTATGACCAATCATGTTGGTCCACTTAAGCGTTACGTAGTGATATAAAAAGTTTTTAAATAATTACCCAAAACACATCTGACTGCAGAGGAGTAGCTCATAAACGTTTAAACTGGACAGCAACAAGGCCTGCCTTGACTTCCACTGAAAACCTCTGTAAAGATCTGGAAAAATTACCTTGTATGAGTGTGACTGCATCAGTGGGGGAGTGACTGAAACTGCCCACAGACACGTGCAAGAAACGTCTAAATGGCTATAAGATTGATTTAATGACTGGCAGAGTTCCTGCTACAATGCATGCATGAATAAATAAATTGAACTTTTTGAATAAACTGAAAAAAAGCAAGAGTTTCGTTTCATTTTCATTCTTGTTTAAAAAGTGTCACTTGGAATAATTCTTTTAAACATGCAGTGATCTGACTAATTACAGTTGTAAAGCATATGCAATAACTTGGCAATGATAATAATCAAAAAAAACATTTTTCAAGTCATGCAACCACGTTTTTTTCTCAAACAATGGGAAACACTAAAATGTGCAAATCAAACTTATCCTGATAATTAAACATATCAATCTAAAAAACAATTCTCGTCCCAATAAACCATGTAGGACTGGGCTGTGCAGCAGGAATATGTGGAGAAATATTTTCTTTTCGTCCAACTGTAAACTCTTTTTTTTTTTTCAAAAATACAAGAAATATTGTTAAAATGTTTAACTGATACTTGCAATTATTTTCAAGACAAAAATGGACTGCAGTGCTACACCATTTAAAAAAACTTGAAATTAAAATATTCCATTAAGTCCTTAAGGTTTTAAGTCAAGTCCATGGCAAGAAATTGCAATGCATTGCAAGGCCCAGCACCCAGTAGGATAGAAAGTATCCCAGGATGCTCTGTGTGGTAGGAGAACAGGCTTTAAAGTGTGGCAGCAGTGCGATGATGGGATTTTGAGGCGTGTGCTTGTAACTATTTCTGGAATGGGTGTGTAACTGCACTTTCGGGTTTGACATCTTCCTTCGATGAAGAAGTGGTTCATTGAGGAGAAGAAGGTGAGCACTAATCCAGAAGGGCACAGGAGAAGAGGAGGCCATGAATCTGGTTAGCACCTGGGAGGGCAAATAACCAGAAAAATAAATGTTAGTCATAACTGAGTGATTAGACAGTCAACAAGAAGCTGATTATACGTTTTCTTACCTGCACATGCATGCAAAGTGTTCCAAACACCAGAAGTACTGCAGAGTGTACAACATACACAAACACTCTGGGGCTGAAGAAGCCTGGTGTGGGTTTGTCAAGTCCTTTGTTTCCACCTGTCTCCCAAAGTCCAAGCCTCATACAAAGTTCTGGATTAGCTTGAAAATATGCATAAGAAGCCATAATGCCAAGTGTAGCCATAGGCAGAGCTAGAAGAAAGTTTGGAATCTGTTTCAGCTCAAAGTAGCGGAGAAATCCCACATCCCAATATATATCCTGAATGTGAGAATAAAGCAGGGGTAGAGGTCTCATACACCAGAGGGGCGGTGGACCATTTTCATCTGGAACCCTGTAGCCCTTCCGCTCAGCCAGCGCCAAAAGAGCAGGGTGGATCTGCTCTGGGGAGGTGGACGGGGTGCAAAACGTCCTATACCCATAATACTGGAATGCACAGAAGGGGAGGGCTATAATTGCAGTCCCTAAGAGGGAGGTAAGCAGAAGACATATGAGGGCCCATATGTAGTGCAGGATTTTACTGTGGCCTTTTGTCGTCGCACGATACACACGAATCTGAGAAATAGCATGCAGTGATGGGAGATAAAGCAGAAAGCCTATGTTAACAAGCCCATTTGACCGTGCTGCAGTGGCTATACTGAGGGCCAGGCAAGCTCTCAAGGTGAACCCTTTCTCCAGGAGGAACAGACCGCCAAAAGTGAGTGCAGCAAACAAGCTCTCTGAGTATCCAGCAGTCATGAAGACATTGGCAGGCGTGATACAGTACAGCACGCTGGCGAGCAGAGCAAGACGTCTGTCCTGCAGAACTATTCTGCTGAGAGCATGCAGGGCGACCACGCTCAGCAGGAAGAGGGCGGTGTTTCCCAGCGCCACCGCCACCAGCAGCCGCCCCCGCACGCTCAGCCAGCCGCTGAGGGGGAACAGTAGCGTCTCTGCCAGACCTCGGAGGATGACGGGGAAGAGAGGGAAAAACGCAAAGTTGTGCTCATAGAGGTATCCTCTCTCTGCAATGAAGAGAAAATGCTCAGCATCCCAGTGTGAGAGGCCGCCCAACAACCACTCCACCACAGTGTCTAGATACAGCCGCTCTTCTGTCCGAGGGGGCCTGAATGCATCAGCATCGTGGTCAGGGATGGCAGCGTTTAGGACAGCCTGAAGAGGGATATTTCACGTTATGTACATAAGCACAGTTGATTTTGATTGTATGGAATGAGGAATACTGTTTATTTTCTTACATTAAACATCAGAGACACGTTATGATCAAACGTGAGTGATAAACACAGTACCAACGCGTAACCACAAATAAATTACATTTCTTAAAGTCATTAAACCTACCTGTAAAATCAGAGAGAGACCTCTGGTTATTGTGGCAAATTCCAGAACTGCTTTCACGTCCATGGTCATTGATGAGACGGACAAAATGAGGAAAAGCCGGTTGTAACAGCCATGAGAAAGACCGATGCTACGAGGCACTCAGTGCTGAAATGGCAATGTCTCCTATAAAACATATATAGGGGAAAAATCTGCAAATAGCCTTTTGTTAGTAAATTGTTTCGTATAGAGAAAACCGAGATAAATATATATATATGTATATATTTGCCATTAGGGGACTCGTTTTTAAGCATTAATTTATTGCCGTTTAGCCTGAATTTACGTCCTCAACAGGAGCAATCCCTCTTCCGGAAAGCACGTTTACTTCCGGTTCACAAACCTAATTTCTAAATACAAGCCAAGAAGCCCGCTTGCCAGAAAAATGCTGCTCACATAGATTAAGACAGCAATTACGTTCATTTATTTTTTATTAGATTTCTTATAGTTAAAGATAAGGTGCATGCCGACTTCAGCATTTTCAATTCTGCCTGGTTCTAGTAGACTTGTGAAAGGGTCCAGCAGGGGGCGCTGGATACTTAAAACCATAGAGATCTATAGAGGCCGCATTGAATGGGCTGGCCCGCTGCAGTAACGTAGCTGCGTGTCCGCCATATTGGCGGAGGCATCGCTTCGCTGTGAGCCACAAATAAAGGGCTTTATCACATCAAATATACTCTGTAGAGACATTAAGAATTGTTTTTCACTGAAAATTGAGGACATAACCGAGGTTACCAACAACAATATTCTTCATTAGGTCTGTTATATTGACGTTCAAATATCGATTGTGGTAAATAGCCCATTGTTTTCTTGCTTCCCAAGTGTCATACACACTGCTGTTAAGTGTAACCTTGTTATCATCTTTTAAAAAAACACAAAAAAACAAATAAAGATAATCAGTATATCTACTTTTTTAAACACCTGTTCCATCTCTTTACACCAGACATTTTTCAATGAAACCAGACTGGAATCCTTTGAGGAGAATGATGAAAATCACCATCCTTTTGGAAAACAAATTAACTGGGGCAATTAAACACATTCCCAACTTATTTTGAAAAGATTTTTAATTTATAGAACATTAGAACACAGATTTGGACTTAATTTCCTGACTTATTTACAACAAGAAGCATCTCTGTAATGCCGTCCATCTGTTATCTCTTGACATTCAGCATCCTCATCAGTGAAGTAATTTCATCTTAACCCACAAAAACACAAGTATTTTTAGTTTTTCATAATGTTTTTTTATTTTGTTGTGAACGGTCCATTGACATAGCCTCTTCAGCCTTCCTTGATGTCTCAGGTTTTCTAGTTTAGACAGGCTGAAGAGAAGGAGAAAAAGTTATTATACTGCATAATATCAAAACATAAGAAAGACTGTTGTATCAACCTTCCACACCCACTCTGGTTCTACTTTACTCTCTATCTCAGACTCAGAGCCAAAAATGGAGCAGCAGCATTCAGTTTTTATGTTCCTCTAATCTGTAGCAAAATTCCAGAAAACTGCTGAAAAAGCAGTTCCTTTAAGACTAAAAACCCATTTGTTTGTAGTTGCGTTTTATAAATAATAATTTAAAACCAGCTTAATTCTGTGATTTAATGTTACAGTTTTGTTTTTTAATAATGTTATTTTTTAATCACTAAAACATGTCCATCCTTGTATCTGAAATATGCTATATTAATAAACCTGGCCTCACAAAATACATAATTCCTTCATGTAAAAAGAAAATGTGGAATAGCATCATGGAGTTCATTTGTCTTTTAACCTATACTGATATACATGGAGGTGAGCTG
>JAVQJG010139157.1:0-14926 GCA_036024015.1 Craterocephalus amniculus
AAAAAAAGCTTCATTCTCGCGTAAAAAACGCTCAAATCAAGCGAGTTGACACTCGGTATTCGCGCGTACAAATCTATGCGCGGACGCGATATGCCGCTGTTGGTGTGAACGCGGGGTAAGGGTGAAGAACGGCTGCTTAAGGGGTGCAGTGTAACTTCTGGCCACTAGGGGTGGTAAACCCGGAACTTCCCACATGTCACACAACACTCACAAAATGAAACAGTTTCTGTCTTTCTGGCCTCCTCAGACACCGTTTTCAAATCCTTACTTTGTTTAGCCTTGAGAAACATTAAACTGAAGAGAAAAAGCAGCACAAAGCAGAGCAAAGTGCTCCAGGTCACATGATCCCATGAGAAAAGATCTGCTCCTGCAACTTTCAATGTCTGCTTTCTGAAGAGGGCAGCCCCCTCTTAGCGCCGACACCCATCAGTCCCTGTATAATGACCCCATCATCATCCATTACGGCTGACATTAGCCTGATGTTTGGCTCAGAAGTTACATGCTGTCCCTTAAAGAGTACATGGATCCAATGAAGGATCAGTTGCTTCTTTTTGGATTATTTTTCCATGGCCTTGAAGACATCATCTTAACTACCATTTATCTGCTGTTTGGGTCTGACACTTTTTCTTTTAATCTCTATTTTACCAGTTTTACGAGGACACACTGCACACTGTGCTAAATAACAGAAAAAGGTGAAAACAGCCACTTATAAACACTAAAGATGCTCTTTAGAGCCACTGAAAAGAATAAATGTTGCTTTTTAAAGCCCATTTTTTTAATATCCATTAATATTTTTTCACAGGTGTAGTTCTAAGATGCGCCTTTTTGTTAATGATGCTTTTAATGTTCTTGATGAAAAGACACCAGGTCCTCTTACTTCCGCCCTGTCTTCCACTTTTCCCTCTCCTGCATTGATTAAAAAAGTATTACACAGTGAAAATACCAGAATACATGAAAAGGAAGCTGTTTATTCAACATGGTCCTGTGCTGCTGCAGAACATAAGCAGTAGAGATGAAAGCGAGCTGGAGCGTTTACGCAGGGAGAGCTGGTTGTCTGAGCACCAAGGCCATCGCTGCTTCATTTAGCAAAGCAGTTTCTGCTGCTTGATGCACAGAGCTGCAGAGCTCTGTTCGGAGGGAAATTTAAACACCAACATCCTTACTCATCTGCCCAAACCCTGTCCAGCAGCGACCTGTTTGAACTTCAGATATCAAGCACAAGTTGTTAATTTGGACAGAAGAAGATATTCTGCCCTTTCAGGGGCCTCTGGTACAGCATAGACCTCCGTACAGCCAGGAACCCACATGCATTGTTTGCAGAATTCCCTCAGTTATACATCAGCACATGAAACTCTGTCATAGATGTGGCTCATTCAGAATTTATGGTTTGTTTGTCGGTTGCAGTTTTTTCCCTTCTTTGCTCAGACTCCAGCTGCTTTTGGTTTCCCTTCAGATGAGGTTTCTTTGTGTTTTTAAGGAGAGAAAAGGGATAGAAATATATATAGTTCTAGCATCTTCATAGACCAATTGGAGTTCATGTAGAAAATTTTATGCAAGATTTTAGGATGGTTTTATTTTAGTGAAACTTTTTAATCATTATGGAATCGGCTTTTGCAGCTTTGCTGGGAAATCTGTGTCCATTCTCACCCAAAACCAGATTTCAGCAGCTCAACAGTCCGAGGATGTTGTCGTCAGATTCTTCTCTTTGGAATGCAAATGCATATTTTCCGCAGGAGGCCGATGTGGTCGGCAGGAAGGCCGGTGAAGCACACGCTCTGTAATTATGAAGCTGCACTGTTGTAAATCGTGCAGGACGAGATCTGGCATTGTCTTGCTCAAATTCTGGGAACAGATGGACAAAGAGGTTTTTAGTGGATTCGGTTCACTGCTGAAAGCTCCTTAGTATATTCCAGTCATAGGTTACAGTTGTGCATGTAACAGTGGACTGAGCTAAGCTAAAACCTAATATTTAACGGTTATTTAGTCAGGAAAGGTTGCATTGAGTTATAACAACTCTGCTCACAGTGAGTCATGGTTTTTAATGTTTTAACATTATCGATATTGTTTTAGTTGTCCTGCTCTTTGAGCCCTACTTGTCTGCTTCTGACCATTGGAGGGGTGTGGTCAAATTTACATGATCGCACAAATCACAAAAGACAATTTATTCATTACAATTTTTATTATAAAATAAATCTTTAAAAAAAACATGTTTTTTTTAACCAATGTGTCTATATTTTCGCCAGAGTGGCACAGTGGCTTCTCCTGCAGTACCTCCTTGGGTCCTGCAGGGCACACACAGCCAACAAGGTTTCCTGCCTTGGCCTTGACACACCAATACTTACTGAGACTTCATGAACATTATCACAATATTAACAATAACACTGTTGGTGAGAGTTGGAGCTCAACAAACCAGCTCAGCATGTGCAATCATGCACCAGTTCAAGCCCATTCCAGCCTGTGGTACGACCTCACAGGTGCATCATCAGTAGATCAACCTTGTCCTTCTTTCTTTGGTAGATTCTGCTTTTATACCAAATATTGACACCCTAACCAATAAATTCGTAGGGCTTCTGTCTCTAAAATAAATGTTTGAGTAAAGACATTAATTACGTATTCATTCTCTATTCCAAACTCTTCTTAAAAGGAAGTTTGTTATCAGTGGGAAAAAATGGCTTTAAATAAACCATTAAGTTTCTTCATGTAAGAAGGCCTTTTTGGGGGCAGTTTATCATGAAGTACAACATGTTGGCAGTTTGTTGCTGTGACTAGATGACGATTTATTTTTCCATCCACTAAGAACGCATAATCACTCACGTTTCTCCTGATAAATGGAAAATGCCAGACATGGAAAAATTGAATTCATTTTCTAAATTGCTCAGCACAAGTTAATGTGTTTGCAAAGGCAGGGATTGAAATAGCCGTTATAAGGGGATGGGGGGTGGGGTGGGGGTTGGACATATTTTCCCTAACAGCAGAAAGAAAAGTGATGGAGGGGCTCGGTGACAGCTGCCCCATCCAGCGCAGTTTGTCCTTGCGGTCTTGCAGATTGCCGAACGCTGCTGGGGATTTGATGCAAAGGCGGTCAGAGCGGCTTGGTCCTCAGAGACGCTGCAGAGTTTGATGTTTCTTATTTACCAAAGGAATTGCTCCATTTTCTGGAAGGTGGCACAGTGTCGCTGCTCTGGCAACCCAGATGTTTGTCAGATCACACCGTGCATTCACTGCTGCTGAAAACATGAAGGCACAAGCAAATATTCCCGTTTATTTTAATCCAGTGGAGGTCAGCGAGAGAGGGGGAGCTGTGTTTGTGCAGCAGAAATGTGGAAGTTATTAGTAGCAACTCAGATTCAACGCTGGCAACTTATCTGATGACTCAACATTAGGAATTTTTATCATGGTTGCTTTCCTGAGTGCAGCTGAAAGTATTTGACAGAAGGAACACTTTGTTCTGTTGGAAAGATTAGAGCATCAATGCCACTGAGGAACATGATAAATGATGTTTTTACTTCTTCCTCTACAACGTTGTTAGATCTCCAGTGATAGAAATCAGGCCGCTGAGTCCCGGTTTATCAGCTCTTCAAGGTTAGAAACACTCTCCACTGAGTGTGAAGTGACTTTGTGGTAAATAAATAAAATGCAGAATGTGGTGGAACTTTAATTTGAACACATTTTTTGACAGCAGCTGTAAATCTTGCCTCACTCTCACAGGGTGGGAATGTTTTTTTTCTTATTATTTTTCTTTTAAGGAGACTGTTTTTAGACTTTCTAGTGCCGATTTGTGAAGGCTGGGGCATGGAATCGTTTTTAACTCCCTTCCCACTGCTGCTATTTCAGGTGGAAGATTGGCAGACAGTCAGGAGGGATCTCGCCGACGCACATTTTCCACTATGAACCGCGCCTTCAACAGGAAAAAAGGTGAGCAGATGTAACCAGCTTACAGGATTAGCTTGTGGAAATGAGGTAAGCCAGTTTTAGCACCACCGTGGGACGGACGTCTCCCCTCATAGGTCTGAGACAAGGCCCGTGTTGTTCGCCTCATCACCGCTGTGTGTCCAGACACGAGTGTCAGTTTGTTCTGAACACTTCAGGGAGCTTTTTTTTTAATCACTGGTTTTTCTTCATTCCTCAGACATTTTTTATTTATGATCTTAAAGCTTATAATGGTAGAATTTAATACACTTGTTGGTTGTATTGAGCAAATTTGTGAAGTTTTTTTGTTTCTTGTTGAATAGTGGATGCTATTTCTTATTAACACTGATATACTTTTCATGACCTGTTTGGTCAAAAAATGTAAATCAACACAACAGAGTTGCCTTCAAAATAAAAAAAATCTCTACGATGAGAGTCCTAAATAATAAACCCTAAAGAAGAAGGAGAGGAGAAAATGGGACATGATGGCAGCTGATGGTGGAAGACATTCCAGAAATTTCCATCCACTGTCAACGTTGTTTGCGGCTCTGAATAGAAGGACAACACTCAGGAAAGAAGGCATGGTTATGCACCGACAATAAATCTTTTTAGTAAGAAATGCGGTTTGCCTGACAGCAGAATCCATCCAGCCAGATGCATAAATAACTCACAGACACAAAAACAGCCAAATGCCTTTTTCCTTTCACACAAACTGTTTTCTATAAGAAATATGTTCACTTCACACATTCTTCAGAGTATAAATACTCATCCTGTAGAGCAGCTGTAGCCTCATATGCTAATGTAGAAATAAAAGAACAATGTTGTTTTTTTGTTTTTTTTTTAGGATAGTAATTATTTTCTGATGTAAATTACAAGCTAGAATTTTTCAATACAAAGAAATTCTGAGGATCGACGTAATGCTACTGCTTTTGCATGCTGGAAGAGGTACGTTGAAGGAAGAACTCACCAGCAGAGGTGGGTTGAGTAGCCAAAAGTGTACTAAAGTAAGATTACTGTTACATGTAAACAAAAGTTACTCAAATAAAGTAATGATCCAAATATTTACTTGAGTAAGAGTACTTTTGAAAACTCAAAATCACAATCACAAATGTTCTTAAGTAAAAGTAAAAGTATTCCAAAAAAATCACAAATTTACTTAAGTAAAAGTAAAAGTATTCCAAAAAGAAACTACTCACACAAGTACATTTTTTTCAAAAATGTACTTAAGTAAATGTAACGGAGTAAATGTAGCTGGTTACTACCCACCTCTGCTCACCAGTCGCTAGATGATGTTGGCCCAAAAAGGGTCGCCTTGATGGATTTTGTTTGTATTACATAGTCAGTAGTTGTGATAACTCTCTTGGGTTCTTCTATCAGGTCTGATCAGCCATCACTGCCGTGGTGCAACACCTGTCAGAAAGTTATTTTAGAAAACTTTAAGGGACAAAATTTATGGTGTTACATCACCATAATAACATTGTGGGGAAAAATCTCAAATTTTCATAAAACTTAAATTGTGGTGGTGTTAAAAGCATAAAAGATGTAAAGATGCCCTCTCAGGTACTAAAACTTTTATCTTCCAAGCCAAATTTAAAGTCTCAAAAAGAAATTCTGCCTGAGTTACACGGCTCCAAAGTGGGCTTGCTCTTCTCTCATTTTGGCAGAATCTCATTCATTTGTGAATGCCTTCGGCATTTTCTGGAAGAGAACGAGCTTGTGTGCGACTTCTAAAGGCTGTTAAAAAGCAGCTAACATGCAAATAAGCCATGTGCATGTGTGCGTCCTCCTGATTGTAAACTGTACAGGATGATCTCATTGCTGCCGCCGTCTGAACTGATGCTCGCTGCGCCTCTCGTTTCCAGTCAGAACATTTCTTTTCTACTCCCACTTTCCTTTCTTTCAGTAGTTTTACTGCTGTTTGTGATCCCAGAACTGAGACCAGCAGATAAAACTAATTTCCTTTTTATGTACTTTGCTGATGAGTTTCTCAGTTTCTCATTCAGTAAAACCATTTCTTCTTCCATTTTTATTTAACAGTCACGCCTGTTTGGTTTTAATGAAAACAATATTTGTATATGTAAATGACCAATCAGGGGGGTGTCCATATTTATTCATGACTAAAAATATTAACCTGGTGTGTTCACATTGGTTTTGTCTTTTGATGATTGGAATTCATAGAAAAAGAAGTAGATGAATGTACAGATTTATAAATCGGGCAAAAATCATGTGTAAGGACCCTCTACACATTCTTTTCTATATTATTAGTCCTCTTTGATTCCAACTTATGTTATGTTAACTAATGCTTCATGTTAATAGTATTTCCTAAAACAAAAGAAAAAAAACAAACACTTTTGCGAGTATTGTTTTACTTCAACTTTGTTTGTATAGCACCAATTTACAACAATGTGAGGCAAGCATTTGTTTGTTTTATATATTCATTCATTCAAACAACTCCGACACGCTTGTTAATGGGAATAAGAAGTCGTGTCTAAGGGATAACGACCTCTTCACTTTGGTCGAGTGTATCACAGTCCAAAATCTTTTTGGACTATTTACCTTTGCGACATCATAAAACCTTTAGCTTTGCTCGATGAAGCTCTGACTGATGAAATGAAAAGACTGTGAAATGTTCATGTTTACAAAACATGAAATAACTCTCTGTTCATCTGTGGAGAGCACAGCTTTGAAACCCGTTTCTTCCAGCCTGTCTGGAATAAAACGGCCAAAGCACAAACTTAATCCTTCCGGCAGTGCTGTGTGGACCGGACATGACAACAACCAGCTTCCTGCGCCGCTGCCTGAATGTTGGACTGTAAAGTGGTTTGTGCAACACTCCAGAGTCTGGAGGTGACCCTGGCCGAGCGCAGGGGAGGAGATATTTGGGACTGCGTTTGTGAAAACAGCTTGATGTGTTTACCACCATCTGTCCCGCTCGCTCTAGCGTGACTCAGCAGAGCTGGAGAAGCCTTGGACAGAGCAACGGAAAATGTCCAGCGCCCAGGTGGTGCCTCCGGCTTTAATGACATTTGGCTTTGGTTCACTTTCTCTCACTCGGTCTCCTGTTTTGGGAGCAAAATTTGTTCATCTGGGACGGAGGGCGTTTGTTACTTCCATTAAAAATGGAAATGCTCAGTTTATTCCTCTATATTCCTGCAGATGCATGCATGTTGCCTGGATTTGCAAGGACATGTTGAAGACACAGAATCCTCGCTGTGGGGAGGCGCGGCGGGAGAGTTTGCTCTGGCAGCGGGAAGGTGATGAGGGCTGCTGTTAAACGGAGAAGCCAGTTATCCAGACGGAAAACAAAAAGCCCACAGACAGGCCAGCGCACCCTGGCCATTTCTTTTTAGCCCTGCATCCTCTGCGCCATCAGTGCTCTGAAAGCTCCTCTCTGGGAAAAAGACGCCCGTTTCCCAGACAGCCGAGCAGCAGCTGCCCGGCCCTTCAGCATCTTTAGACTGCTGTCAGACTGCAGCAGTCTGAAAGTCTGACGCTGAAGCTTTCCCACTCACAGGAAGGCACGTTTTTTAATTCAAGCCTTGAATTCTAATCCTCAAAAAAATATCTGGAGACTCTTGTTTGCGTGCAGTCTGCACTCATTTGCTGTTTGCATTCACTCTCAGTGGACCTTCATGTTTCTGTTCCAAACCAGTCTGAATTTTAATTAGCAGGTTTACGGCCTCTCTGTGTTTACCCTGAAAAATCTCAATACAGAACTTTGATGAGAACGATAAGAGGATCTGAAACCTTTTTCATTTGCTTGGAAACATCTTTTCCCTCAGCCTCCCGTCGATCTGGGCTGCAGGTACGAACGTGGGGTCGCCAGAAAGCGGAAATATGCGAGGCTTCCTCTGCGGCTGACATCCTCCCACAGGAGTTAAACAAAGGCTCATTGGCAGGTGCTTTGGCATCACAGAGATGATCGGATTTATAATCAGCATTTCTGTAGCAGCGAGCTGCAGACACCCGTGTCTGTTTCTTGTGTTTCTTCTGAACAGAATTAGCTGAAATAATGAGTCGACACACAAACAAACCCACCTGTCATGATTCTCTGATTTTCTGCACCAGTCCTGGCTGCCAGCGCTGCTTTTGGCTGGGAGAGTGGAGGCGGGCTCCAGCAGCTGATGTAGCCGCCCTTTATCTCTGAGTCTCTCTGTGTTTTGTTGGGTAGACCAAGTCCAGCAGGTAATGCCAGTAGGGCTCTTGATCATTTTTATCTCCTGTGTTTATTACCCCTGGTCCTAGATGTGACTTGCACCTTAGAGTTGGGCTTTAATATTTCAGAACATAAGTTGAGAGCAGTGTGAGGTTTTCATGACCTGACAGCTGATGAGCGCTGAAAGTAAAACCAGAAAGAACAGATAAACAATTAAAAAGATATAGTTAATGAGTTTTACCTCAGTGGACTGAATTTGAGCTATTTTTACTTTATCTGCTGCTGCTTATTAGCATGTTTATCAGCATTCAGTTGCACGTCATCACTTTTTTAACAACAAGCTAAAAACCTCTTTGTGTCATTTTTTAATTAGCTCATTTAAATGTAGAATACTGAAAGCCAGAGACCAGAGCTGGAGGCGAGTTGGAGCAGGAGCCTGCAAACCGTAAAGGCCAGTTCTGTGGAAAACCTCCCAGAGAGCTCATCAGATTCAGTGAAAATATTAAATTTGACTCATAGATCACATAGAAGGTCAATAATAAAAACATGTTCTGGCCATAAGTCCGGATTTCATGAAGAAACTCTTAGAAAACAGGATGAAATGATGTAAAACTGGAGCGCTGACCAGAAACCATCTCAGAGTGTTCCTGTTAATGAAAGACCACAGCAAACACGGCTGCTTCTCATGTTTCTGGGATTTTTCCTTGGTTTTTCCTGGTCTTAGCCGTCTTTAAGTCTTGTTTCCTGTTTCCTGTTTCATTTTGCAAGTTCCTCAGACTGGTGTGATGGGCTCAAACCTGGTTGCATTGCTTCCCCTGCTCCTCGTTCAGTTAGTCGTCATCAGTGTTTATTGTTGGTCTTCGTGGTCGTTGGTCAACTTAGGGTTGGTTTCTGTCATTTTCTTTCAATCCAAAGTGAACGACGCTTGTGAGCAGCTTTTTTTACATGACGTTTCAGAGGCATGACACCAGAGCAGGAGCCGTCCACGAATAATAAACCACACACCACTTCAGTGCCTTAGTTTTTAACATGTTTTTTTTTTTTTTTTTTTGCTTTGAATTGCTGAGAATGAAAGACATCTTCCTCCATTTTCTCAAATGTAGCTTAAAAGATGGAGAAAAATCGAAGTGATTTTCTCTCGGTGGTACTGTGTGATTGCAACACTTTGCATAGCCTGCTGTATCCCATGAGTTCACCCTTACATCATTTATGGCTGAATGTATTTTTTTGTTCGCAGACAGCAGCGCAGTTTAAGCGCTCTTTATCTCCAGCAGATTCTTCCTGTCATTGATTGAGCGCTGCAGTGAATTAGGCTTTTTGGCTGCCCACTTTCTGGGGGTTCTGTGGAAAAACCGTGCAGTACTCAAGCGGCAAGGGGGCAGAATTATCTCAGAGAAAAATAAAGGTTATTAAAAGTAAGCGAGTAAATGATTCATTTGAAAACAAGTGCTGGACTGAAATGGTCCAAACCGGGTGTTTTGCATGAGTTCTTCTTCGTTCAGTAATGAAATTCTCTGTGTGTGAGTCATTTGGAAAACCTTGTGAACTTTGTTTTTTTTGGAGCTTTTGTCTCATGTGGAGTCTGCATTGGTAAGGATTGTACTTTCATTGTCACCAGGAGCCAGGCAGGGCCTCTTTTCTTTCCTCAAGCCAAATCATCAACCATTTCTATCTGTTTACGCTGGTTATTTAGAGCAGCTACTGGGGGACTGCATGTTCGACAGCAGGCCACAGATTGTCAGTACATCAGGTAGCATTTTCTGCACAATCCAGCTTTAGAAAGGAACCGTTGTGGAACCAAAGTTTAACCAATGGATCAAGAGGAAATTATTATGCAGAGGCAGTGTGTGTAAAACTAAGCACAGTCTAGGATTTGTCGTCTTGATGATCCACCTTAGCATGCAGTCCCTTCAAATATTACAGAGGTCGGGACTTTGGATCACTTTGATTCTTCTCTTTTTTAGTCATTGTCCTGTTTTATAACTCAGTTCCAGCCTTTAGCTGTCAGACAGATGGCGTCACATTTGACTCTTAAACACAGAGGGAGGCATGCCCAGCTTTGTGACTGCAAGTTGTCGCTGCACACTGGAAAATGAGAATAGTCAAACCAACTAAAACTGTTTCTGTTGGTTATTGGTCCATCCACTTCTCAAGTTTTTCCGACTCTACAACCTTAAGTCAGACTTCATAGAATCACTTCATTTCTTTCTCAGACTCATTCCCTTGTCCAAATGAAATGTTTGTTTTGTCCAAAGTAACGTGATATTCACATTAAACCTGATAATGTTGCACGAATAGAAAGCGTTTACCTGTATACGTCCACGCTTTACTTTAGTTTCCTGCATGTCAGTATGTTCCTGACTTAATTTACTAAGTTTGTTCAACTAACTTGGATAAACTTCATTTATTTAAATCTTGAATCATCAAAGTAAGTTTTCATGACTAAGATAACTTGGTGGGTTTGGCTGAAGTAGAGAAGTAGGAGGTATTCCTGCTGATAGTTTTTACCAAATGCATATCTCTGCAGAACATCTCTGCTTTGGTCTGTCCAGTATTCCAGACATCTGGTGGTTTGTTCAGAGTTTGTTCAGCCTATAGCTGATCTAAGATGTCTCTATTAGGAAAAAAAAGGTTTATTCCTGCAACCCTTCCAATACCGTCTGTAAGTTTTAATGTTTAGCATGCTATCTGAGGCCTGAAGTTAGTTTTTTCTTCTTTTTTTACTGTAGTTTGTCTGAGCATTAAAAGGTTTGATATTGGTGAGGACTTTTCTGGGAAGGTTTGCTGCTTCCTTACATATGGGGATCATCTTCCTCACTGACACAAGAAGGGTTCGGATTGTTTGGCAATGATGGGACAACCCTTTACAGACTGATCATTACCAATGTCTCCTAATTGGCTTTCTGTTTCTCTCTCGGTATAATCCAAAGGAGCAAACTCCACTTTTATAGAGGTGCTCACACTGATGATGATCGATCACTCAAGTGTCATTGATTGCCACATGGTTACCTATCATCTTACTTTGGAAGCAGAGAGGCTGAGCTTACTTTCTCTCACTGTATTTTGCAGTAGTTTGATCAGCACATAATAATACAGTGTCATATTTTTTCATATTTTTTACTCCAGGATGTATTTATCTAATTTTAAGACCCAACAAGAATCAGATTTTTATGCTTGAACATAAAATGTATATACAAGACATTATGGTTTCTTTTACACAGTTTATTCAATAACAGACATGCTTATAGTTTGTGTTCATAACTCATTTGTAATCCACATGGATAGAAAAGTAATCGACACGCTTCAAGTCCTTTGTCTTTTCTCCATGACTTTGCATTTCATGCTTCAAACCGACAAAGAAGCACATGTTCCCATTCTGCCGCTTTAATCACAACACAGTGTGTATGAGCTTTAAAAGCCGTCAGCCCTGCCATGCTGCTGTCAGCTCTCAGCGCTCCTCTCCCTGCCTTTCTCTTTACTCTGTCTTGCAATTTAGTTTCCTGGCCTCCCGAGTTGTAAAAGAGGAGGTGATGTATCATCCCTTCATCAGCTTTCATTCGAGGGTCCCACGAGGAGTGGATTTATCTTTGGAGACTGTTGTAAGGTGC
Organism: Craterocephalus amniculus; assembly: GCA_036024015.1. Taxonomy (NCBI): domain Eukaryota; kingdom Metazoa; phylum Chordata; class Actinopteri; order Atheriniformes; family Atherinidae; genus Craterocephalus; species Craterocephalus amniculus. The sequence goes on from JAVQJG010139157.1 coordinate 11,674, forward strand.
AACAGGTTTAATCTCATTGCACAGCTGTTAAGTAAACCAAGCAGAAGGACACTTTAAGTCGAAGAAGAGCTCCAAGTTGTCAGTGAACTGTTGAAAAAGTCAAAAGAAACTTGCAGAGACCTTCGCGTTGAGAATTTTACATTTAAATAGATGAGGCTTTAAAATTATGTAATGTACTTATAACACAGTTAGCGTCTGCACTCCTTGCTTCGAAACACTACATTTTCTCGTGCTGTCAGAAATCACAAGATTACAGATTCAAATCCCAAACAGTCGGAAATAAAAGCAGAATAAATGATTTACAAATGTCATAAACATATTTTATTCATGATAGAAAATAAACAACTTACCAGATGTGGAAAATTAGACAGTGAGGGTAGCATGATCCAATTTAGCGCGTGCGTGAACGGCCTCGCGCGCTGGGGAACTAACCGTGCGCGTGTGAGGCCTTCCAAATGCGCGTGGGAGGTGGCCGTCTCTCGTGCAAGAGGATCTCTTGTGCCATGTTGTGTCATGGTAAATGAATTTCTGCGCAACAGTAGTCTAATGTTGACAAACATTTGACACAATTTAAGGAAAAGATTCAGAAAAATGGGAGGAATCTGTATGGATGGGGCAAGACTGAAGGTCAAACTGGTGATTTTGGGGCCCCTGAACACAGTTCACCCTGAAATCTCCAAAAGCAGGTTAAAGCTCCATCATGCAAAGAAGAATCTAGATGTGAGCAGGATTAAGAAACACCTGCAGCTTCTCTGGACCAAACTCATTTAAAATGCTCTAAGGCAAAGTGGAACACCTGTTCTCAGGGGATTCTCAGGGTGCGGGGCTTGGGCGCTGGGGTGTGGACTGGCCGCTGCCGGTGGCCGTCTGGGTGGGCCGGGTCCCCCCGGGTGGCGTGCTGACCCCCTGCCTGTGGGGGTGGGGGAGGTCCCTGGGCTCCCCCATTGGCCCCGTCTCGTGTCTGCGGGGGGGGCTCCGGCTGGGGTCTCCTGCTGCTGCCTATCTGGGCAGGCACGTGGTCGTCTCTGTGGTGGGGGGCCGGGACTGTTGCCTACGGGGGGCCGGGTGTCGGGTCTCGGGCCGCTGGCCTGCCTCTGGCCTCTTTTGGAGTGAGGTGCATCTGCATGGTCACTCCTTCCTGAACGTCTCCACTCCGTATATTCAGCACGGTGACTCAGTCTCTGCTTCGTCCTCCAGCACTTCTCCAGGCACGCTCCCCAAACATGTTGACGAAGCAACTGAACAGATGTCAGTGAAACTGAACCTCTAAGCATCGACATCGTCACATTTTCTCCTGAATATTGCCCAAAACACCAGTTAAGATTAAGCAAATATGGCAGCAAACGAACGTTAATCAGAATAGACTTTAAATTAATCAGGCTTGGCGGATGTAAACAAAGTCATTAACTTTCTCATGCAGAGGAAGCCGTGCAGTCGACTGGCAGCCACGGCACGTCGCAGAGTCTGGATGAACACAATCCACTCAAACAGGGCGGGTTCCCAGAGGTCACAGCCGTGCATCTTTTGTCATAGGATTCATTAGCGCTGTGATAAGTCGCTGATGAGCAGGAAATGAGCAATGAAAGAAATGCTGGAAGGAGCTTAATGGGATGTTTTGGACTTTGATGTCAGTGACCTGCAACAATAAAGAGCTCAGACTCTGAAGATGCGCTTTACTGAATCTAACAGGAAATAATTCTCCTAATAATTCTCAAATCCTGGTCATTTTTCTCCCTGACAGAACACATTTAACTCTTTGTCAAAGATCTAGCGTAAAATCCTGCGTTAGAATGAGTTTGGTGTGAATAGGTGTGAATAGGCGTGTAAGGTTCCTGCTCAGAAAGCCACGTCTCCCACACATCCTCACAGCAGTGACTAAAGGAAGACGACGCCTCTTCCAGCTGCAGGCTAGGATTCATTAGAATCAGCAGATGTCTGTAAGACTTCCCTTCAGGTGGCGTCGATGTGAGCAAGTTTCAGTTTTATCCTGAGATTTACCAGCAGAGATCCACGCCTCCACAGCCAGCTCGCTACTTCAGTCCAAATATGGAGGAGGCCATGGAGAGAGGCGGGGGCGTCGAAAGACAAGAAAGACTTGAGATGGAGTAAAAAGATGAACAAATAAGAGGAGAGAGAATAGGATGGATGGAAGAATGGATGGAATTAATAGATGGATGAACACAGATGAGTATGGAAAGAAGATAAAGGAGGAATAACAGAGAAGAAAAGAGAATGTATGAGAAGATCAGAGAGGACAGAAATGCATGGATGGATGAACAGTTTAGGAAAGAAAGAAAGAATGAATGAATGAATGAATGAATGAGGAAGGGAAAGGATGGGTGGATGAACACATTACTGACTAGATGAGGAAAAGGGTGGATGATGGGATCGAAGAATGAATGAGGCAAGGAAATGATGAACAGATAAAGGAGGGATGGATGGATGGATGGATGAACAAACTCATAAACAAGGTAAGGATGGGTGGATGAACAGATGAATGGGTGGATAAGAAATAGAATGATGGTTAAGAGAGGGACAGAAAAGAACAGATAGATGAACAGTTTAGGAAATGAAGGATGGATGAATGAAGGAGGAAAAGATGGGAGAGAGATTGACGGATGAATAAATGAGAAGAAAGAAAAGGATGGATGAGAGAGGAAAGACAGGACAGGTAGATGAGCTAAAAGCAAAATTCATTGTTTTCACACTGAAGGAATTAAAAAATCTTTTTTTGAAGAACCGGGTGTGTACTTTCATCTGGAGTAAAGCGCGACGTCACACAGCGCCTCTGTGTGTTGATCTCCACCTCTGTGTTTACTAGCCGGCCCGGCCGCGCGTGCATGTACGTCCATGTACGAACACGCACCCCCGTCCTTATAAAGAGCCGCCACAGGGCGGAGCTACGGCGCAGCGCGCGCACTCAAGATGGTAGAGACTCACGGCGGTAGAAGTGGGAAGCGTCCAACCGAAGACAAAGAGGAGCCAATATTACCTCCAAGAAACAACGTCATTTTTCAAGGAAAGGGACAAAACGCGGATTAATATCGGTCTGGCATTCTCAAGGTGGAGAGAGCGGCGAGTCCGAAAAGGACTCCAGTTTGCTCTTCTTCTGGTACGTGACTCACGGAGCAGATTCCACCTCATCTACGTCTCTTTTTTCCTCTTCCACAGACGGTAGCCACTCGCTGCTACCTGCCGCTGCAGACAGGCTGCTGCTGCTCTAAGAAGCTGCATCAAAATAAAAATGGCTTGC
>JAVQJG010139169.1:0-11747 GCA_036024015.1 Craterocephalus amniculus
TCATTTAATTGTTGAATTTGAAATTATATTTAGTAATACATATTTTTATTTCACAATTGATTAATCAGCATGAAAATGTAGTATTGCTTTTTCGATGACCCTCCTGGTCCTCCATAAAAGAGAAGTGAAGTCATAGAAAAGGATGTGCTTCTCGATGCATTTATTCCTGGGGTGTTTGATGGCCAAGACTTTTTCTTGATACTGATTATTGATTTAAAAATACATCGAGCCATTCAGCTGTTCAGACGCGTAATATTTTTGCATGTAAAACTTCACTTCACTTACTGTTAACTCACTGGCTCCACATTAATCCTTTTTGTCATACATGCTGATAAGCTTACGTAGCTGTTGTCATAGTCTCATGAGGAGAAGTATCTCAGGTCAATGTATTTTCATTTTGTACCAACTTTGTTATCTTAATAAAGTTCTGTCAGGAATATATGTTAGCTCTATAAATAGCAAACAGGTGTGTGTACACACAATTGTCTCTGTCTAAAATTGAAGCAGTGGTCACAGATACAGATACTTAACACAAAATTGCAAACTCTCCTGAGCCTTAGTCATTTCTGATGCACGAGTTTTAAATCCTGCTTTAGAAATGTAACAAAAACATTGAAGAACATTTTAAGAGTCTAACATTTTCTCCCTACCAGACAGATTTATAATTCTTATAGTGTACTCAGCTCTCTGGCCTTCCACAGATGCCTAAGTCAGCACCAGGATTCTTTACTAAAACCAGAAATAAAAAGCTTACAGTAGGCTACATCATTGTAAAGACTGCATCAGCTACCTGTCAGTTTTATAACTGATTATATGGTTTTGGTTTTGGTTTTGGTCGTCGAGAAGAATTCTTGTAAAGGTACTTTAAGTAAGAACAAAAAATCTATGGTGAGACTTTTTCATCATGCAAACTTGGAATACTTTAATCAGCCTAATACTTCATCACCGACATGATGAGATTAGCCATTTGACTGATCCTTTTCCACTTTTAGATGTTGAACATCTGTGTGAAATGTAAAAAAAAAACAGTCAGTGGCATATCATGAAAACTGGGTGTGGAATTGTATTTACATTCCATCTAATGAATATTTTAAGACTTCAAAAATGAATACCTTAATGATTGATATAAACTTTTTATTGAAATCTAAGTTTTATTTGTAATTATTATTTAAGGGGGCAATCTTCATGAAGGATTATTCTAACTTTGATTGTGGCTTTTCAGTCAAATAAATTGAGCAACAAAAAGTTCTGATTCACAGCTGCAGATTGATGTCAAAGGATTAACAGTCTATTTTTTTCTTCTTTTTTTTTAACCTCATCTCTTTTCATTTCCCCTCCTCACCCTAATCCTCCCCATTAAACTAGGCTGACTCATGACATCAGTCTGGATGAGTTTGAGGATGACGACCTGTCAGAGATTACAGAGATCACAGATGAGCGTGGGGTGAGCCTAAACTGCAATGGACCAGATATAAAGGTAAGACACCGCCACACAGGGTGGCTTCTCTCCACATGAAAACATCTCCAGCTTTATTTCCTTGACAATAATGATGGTGTTTTTATAATGAATGAACCCGCTCTTCAGCTGTGGTTGACCTAGTACATAACTAATTCTCCATCAGCTACAACCGCACACCTATCTTATATCAGCAGCTTCTTGAGAGCAGCAAGAAGTGTTTCACATGAAAGATACCTGTCATTCAGGTCCACTGAAAAAACAAGCATTAATTAATAACAAAGTAAAATCTGTATCCACACAGTACTTCATGTATAAATGGTTCTTAGAGATATTTGTAAGATGACAACTTCATCATACACTTTAAATGTATAATGTCAATGCCACAAAAAAACTTTCTTTAAAAGATTAGAAGTTGTTTGTTTTGTCCATGAATTGAAAGCAACTGAATGTGAAAACAAAGAAATTATATAAAACTACAGAAATATAATAAGGCAGGGCTATCCAGCTCCAGCCCTGGAGGGGCAGCTGCAGGTATTATACCTTGTTGTGGTGGTTGATGCTTCTTATTTAACAGAGTCTTGTAATAGTCTGAGCTCATCTGAGGATTGGAGTTTCCTATAGTTAGTTTTTGTCCTGAACATCTGGTGCATTCAGCTTCCTTTCAGAAAAGGTAACAAACCGGAGGCAAGGAGACCTGACAGACGGCAAAGAGGCGCTCCATAAAAACCCTGAGTCTGATTTTAGATGACTGCAGAGCTCTGTCATAGCTTCCTAAATAATTCAGTCCGAGCAGTCCGCTGTCAGATGAATTCCTCCAAAAGTTTGTTTTGTTTTGTTTCTTTAATTAGATTTAAAGAAATATATGTTTTAGGACATACAGGCTCTCTAGTATTGCTACCATGAAAATGGCTGGTTCATGATTAAAACTGGAGAATGCAGGGAGAGAGAGAGAAAGAGATGTGGAGTGGAGGGAGAAAATAGGCGAGGGTACATTTATTATTCTGTCAGATCTCTCCCGCTCTGTTCCCAGTGAAACCATCATCACCTCCTCCTCCATTCAGCCCTGCTATAGTATCCAAGGCAACAGGAAGGTTTTATTTATTTATTTATTTAATAATCTTATTTGATCATTTAGTAAAGCATATGTCTGACTAATGGGAAAGTCTTTCTTATTATTGCAGAGGGCTGGGCATATTTTGAGGTTCAGAAACCAGTCATGTTTCTTACTTCTTATCCAGGAGCTAATTTTAGCACAGACTACTGAATGCGAGTTCTCCCTGTTGAAGGTGTGTATGTGTGTGAACACGGATGACTCATCCCTTTGAAGGGACCTTGCAGAGATCAAAATCTGAATGGGTTCTTGAATGAAAAACATTGGACAGCTCTGACACCAGCAGCGACAACAAAACTTATGTGTCACTCAGTATCTCTTCTATCCGGTCATAGAACTGAGCTCTAAGTAATCTAAGGAGAATTGTCTGTTCTTTTAAAGTTTTGCAGGGAAACAGCAGAATCTGCTGGATGGTTTCAATACTGCACTCATCATCCTTTCATCTCTTGCTCTGGCTTTTATTGCAGATTGTGATAATTGATGATGAATGGAAAAGGCATATAAACTATATTAAATCTAAATGTTCCAAAACTATTTATATCCTATACAAAAGAAATTTGAAAAAGATGGGAAAAAGATCCACTTACATACTGTAATGTTCAATCATCGCCCCATGCCTTACTTATTGTTTGGAGGTATGGGAAACACTTATAAAACTAACCCACAGTGAGTTTACAAAAGAGAGCCAAACGAATTGTAAATCATTCAAAATATAAACTCACTCATTTGATACATAAGCTTTTGAGAAAGTTTACATCACTTTATGGTAAAAACTTTGTTCAAAAATATACACTTTTCTTCTATTTGTTTAAATAACTTCTTCTATAACACTTTAAAATCACCTTTACAACTGCTTGTGTTGTAATTGATATCTGTTTGTTTCATCTTTAGTTACATCATACAAATTCATACAAAGTTAATTCAGTTATAGCTCCTTTCCAAGTGGAAGGTGTGATGCTGTATTACTCTGCAGCTTTTCCCATATGGGGCTAACCGTTCCTAAAAGTTCAGTGCAAATCAGAGTGAAAGTAAACTCTTATTTCGGGACCACTTTTTGATATCATTCAAGTACCTGAAGTATTGAATGCACTCTGGTGTTGAATTTTGCATATAATGAAAAAAGGTCTTAAAATTTTGTACTTATTACTCCTTTTAGCTTCCAGCTCCTTTAAAATTAATACTTTGAGTACAGGCACTATTGTTTTTTTTTTGCCACTCACTACAGATTTAAGCAGAATTGTAAGCAATGCACAATGAAAGTATGTGGGTGGGAGAATATGCAAATCAAAGAGATAATTTTAAATCACTATCTACTGCCTCGTTCCTTTTCTTCTGTAGATGTGCTACACACATTTGGATTCCATCTGCAGAACAGAACAAAGTCTAACAATGCATCAGTTTCCCATGGGGTCGTGTGGAGGTGTTGAATCTTGCTTTAGGATATCACAGCTGTGAAATAATCACTACATTGTGTTTTGTTCCTCTGCTGCTTCTTTCTGTGGCTGGGTGTAGTCTCTCATTTTCTTTCTAAACACCACTGTTCTTATGCTGTGAACGAAACTAGGTTTCCAGGCTACTACTGTAAAACATGATGATCAGCTTTTTCTGTCATGTGATTACAGGACAGTCAAACCAAAATAGGATTAAATGCTATTGTCTTTGATTGGACAAGTAATTTGGTCCCTCAGAAATGGAGTAACTCACTAAAAGGGTTTCCTAATTATGTGTATAATGGTGTACAATTGAGGTGTTATTATCATGCGTCCATATTGAATACAATATACAGATGGTTTAATCATTTCCTTTATTGTAAAATTTATTTTCAGCCAAAATTTAAAAAAAAAATTAGCATAAAAAAATTAAAGATGTAAAAAGGGTATGGGGTTAATTGAATAAGTAAAAGTCCCAACCCTTTTGTTTATAACAACTTAAATGTTAAAAAATCACTTTACAATTTCTAATAAAAAAAACAGTTATACCTAATAAATCATCATAAACTAGATATTGTGTTTCCAGTAAAACTAAGTTATAATTCTATATCTTATTGTTTAGAACCTCCATGTTCCCTCCTGGTTAACAACGACCCATCTTGGTGACACGCTTGGGTTGCCGGCAGTATTGGTGGGAATGAAATCAACCTTTTGTTTGATGTGATTTCACATTTTTACTGAAGCTATTCCATGAATGAACCCTTCTTGCAGAGATGCGGTGAAGTTTAGCTTTCCAACAGTTGATTTTATGAACATGTGTGTTTCTCTTCCACTGAATCCCCTAAACTGTCACTATATTGTCAAAACTATTTAAAATTTGAAAGGACTCATTGATCTTTATAGAAAATGGGTATTAACTCTACGCACTGATGAAAAACAAATTAATAATAATAATAGACCCGGGGACGGATTTGGGACTGAGCTTTGACCAGTGTGTTTCTGTCATATTTTATCTGCATTCTCTGGAGTATCTTCTTTAAAAATTCAGTGTTTGACAGAGGCTATGTGTGTTTAATAATGTACGAAAAGACAGATCAGATGCCCACCACAGAGAGGGAGCCATCAGTTTATATACAAGCCACTAGTAGTGACCTCATCAGAGGGGAGTCTCAGGATGTATCTTGTCTCATCAATAATGAATTATCACATGGAGGGTGCAGACAGGGGTGGTTCCCACCTGCTCCCCTGTTAAGGGTGTGTAACTGTTTGGTCTGTTAGATAGGGTTCAAAGGGCATGTTACTACTGATGTGCATATGTGTTACAACGCAGAATCCCTGTTTTACATATTTCCATGTAAAAATGTGAATATGTAAATGTAGATTGAAAAAATAAGCCAGGTTAACAAAAACTATTTGACTTACCTGTAGGATCCAATGCAGCAGTAGCTCTGCAGGTGAAACACATCTTAGAATGATGCCACAGCTGGTGGAAATTTGCTTTACCAACTGTAGAAGGTATGATGGATTATTTATTAGAAGTGTACTACTTTAATCTTTAGCCACTGCACCACAAGGATGTGTGTCCTGATGCGCTCATGGAACCAGACTGCAGGCGGCTGCTCAAGTTCAGGAGGAATTAATGACCAGTTTATAGTTGAAGCTGTTTTTATATTATTTGACCATTATGTTGTTATGTATAGCTTGTTTATTGCTAATATATACACATACACACATAATTGGTTCATAAAGTTTTTTGCAAAAGAGCAAAAAAAAAAATCCATAGCTGATGAGGGAATGCTGTGCGAGGCTCGGTGTTGTTGAAATAAGCCTATGCTGCCGAAGGGCATGTTTCATGGTTTCACAGCGGGTGGACTTTTTCCAACTGTACACCAGTCCTGCTGGGAGTGCTTTGGGACATGGGAGGGGTCTACAGCATGGCTGCGTGGCACTGAAAAGAATAAGAGCTATATGTGCTTTCACATCTTTCTCTATTAGTCCACATAAGACTGGAAGAGGAGCTGGGTTTGTTGCTTATCGTCTTTTCTATTTAATTAATTGTAAGTTTGTTTATAATACTTCTTAATTCTTCTTCTGCACCCTGCTGTAATGCTTCTAATGTCTTATGTAAAGCACCTTGAATTGTCCTGTACATGAAATTTGCTATACAAATTAACTTGCCTTGCCTTTTAAACAAGAGTTGCTGGAAGGGTCTGAATACTTGCTACTGTAACTATAGCAACAGGGTTGCTAAGTTTGCACTGTTTGGTTGAAATGGCAGCACTGACAGTATCTTTCGGGATTCAACTTGTAAAGTAGCAGAAGTGTACTGTCTTTAGGAACATGTGACAAAATATTACGTATTACGGCAGCTCAGTTTTTGTTGATGTCACTCTTTTTTTTGTTTGAAGCCACGTTTGACAATTTTGCACAGCCTCATTGTGCTGTTTGTCTACTCGTTCAGCTGAGCTCCACGAGATGCAGTGGTTGAAGTTCATCTCAACATCATCTCACCAGTAGGGTGCCATCATGTGATATTACAATATTACAAATACTGCTGTGAAAAAAAACCTTGCTGTAGTACGACGAACAGTACGATGTTGCACACTTCCAGTTTTGGTTTCTCAGAAAAGAAATGCACTCATCAGCTTTGGGGAAGTTGTGCAGGGATTGGATTAAGTGCAGCAGATGCTTCGATCAGCCAGACAGGTCCACTTAACATCAATACAAGTAGAGCGATTGACCCAGCAAGAGAAGAGAAAAAGCCAGGATAAGGGTTAAGCTAAGATAGCCTGACCTTCTGGCATACCCCCGTCCAGGCTAACTCTGCTAGACTTTTAGCTGATCTGTGGATATTGGAGTGGACATGATGAGAAGTGAGGTTTACTTAGAAGATGCCTGAGACTGTACATTCCTTCAAATGTTTCCACCAGTCACATTAAAGGGAATATACCCGATTTCACGTCCGGCTAGCTTAGTTAGTGATAGCGGCTAATTTTTTTTTAGCTTTTGTGTGACCGTTTTTTTTGGCTAAGGGGTTTAACTTTCATAATTTGACTCCGGATCCCTATGGGAACGCTATTACTGGCTGATCGGAGTCTGGACGTTCCAAAAATTAACCCGGCAGAGAAAGATCGTCACGCCAATGCTGAAAAAACTAGCCGCTTCCGTAAACTAAAATGCCCTGAACTCGTACATATGCGCAATGAGTCATTAATTGTAATGAAATTACCACTTTTACTACATACTATACCACGTAGAAAACCATTTTTCTTAGAAAGAATAAAATAATATCAGGTATAGTTCCTTTAAGTTTGGATTGTATATTTGTAATTAATTCTAATAGAAGCAAGGACAGCAAAAGCAGTGCCAATATAGTAAACAAAAGTTAAAAACAGTGGCTGTTTTAGTAATGTAATTTTTCTTTTTTTTCATGTTCATCAATGAAATCCATCAATAATTGTTTTTTTTGTTTTGTTTTTTTAATTTAAGTTCCACTATCCTAAGTCTGTGTAAACGTAGTAGAAAGTTATTAGTTTTAAGAAGCAAACACCACAACTTGGGCACATCTCATTAACCAGGATCTACACCCACCTTTTTAGCCTTACGTATTAAAATTTCAAGTTTTGGTGAGACTTTTTTTTTCTACCAAAACTGCTCCTATACAAATTTTGTTTTTTAAGTGAGACATCCCAAATCCTCTCCTGACCTTGGCTGCAAGCGTTCAGGTGGCTGAGGAAATGTGCATCTGCAGACAGGTCATGCCCATTCATGGAGAGCGGAGTTTAAGAGCCACGGCTGTGGAGCAGTGGGCTTACAGATGATAAAGACAAGGAATGCTCCGGAGTAGACTTTCACAACGTCTGACTTAGTGTACGATTACTGAAAGGCTACACGACAGAGGGAGGATTAGGTTGACAAAGAGGGCAGGACAGGTGAGGTGCAGGTTAGCCAAACAAAAACACAATGCCAGGAAGGAAAGGAAAATGTATGTCTGACGAAAAACGGATGTGAATGGGGGAAAAGGCAGCACAGGTTTTAAGCATGTGGCCTTGTATCACATGCTTTTACTTTACTAATTTCTACTTTATTTTTTTGTGCCTCTGTCTCTCTTTCCCCTCTCCTCATCACTCTCCCTTCCCCCCATGCCCCGGTCTCCTTCACTCACTTCATTCCTCCCTGCCTCCGCCTCTACTTTGTATTAAAACAACATGATCCATGAGGCGGGGAGGGCGACTCGCAGCACTGCTAATTCTAATTAATCCTGCGTGGTAGAACGGCCACGGCAGGCCCCAAGCACTCCCAGTCTATCAGATAGAAATTCATAACTTAATTGAGGTCAGAGCTTCGAGCTGGCTGAACAAAAGTCTCCAGCCAGGACCAGCAAGATCAATAGTAATAAATATCTGACTGGTTGGCCTACAATTGGTGGCTCAAGAACACACAACAAGTCTCATACAAACAGTCTGCACTTGGACCCTGCACAGGTATATGTGTGTGTTGGTTGGGAGTTTTAAGACTCAGCCCTCAAAAAGTTTGAAGTTCTTTCACCATTTTCATTATATGGCTCAGACGAAGGCTGTTCTGATTTCTGCTTGTTTCAGCTGTTTGTGTTTGTCTGAAAAACATTCCCAAACTTCTTCTCCAATTTGTTGTTTTGATAGTGGTGGGAGAGGTTGATTGGTTCGAGATTTGGTGGCTGAAGGTCGAAGAGTATGATCTACTTTTATACTAATTCGACCATTTTGGGATTCCTTTGTACCCAGTTAAGGGGGTCATTGTCATTCTAGAGGAGACAACAAACATCACAATAGATATGGCATCATAAGATAAAGGTGAAGACTTATTACAGTTTTTATTGATTTACTGGGATTCGCCCCAACAAGTGGAGCTAAACCAGGTCACAAAATTAATGGAATGTGGGGGTATTGGTGAAGACCTTCATAACGTGGCAATGTAGAAAATTTAAAACTATAGGTTTCAAAAGAGTTTACTTAAACTGAAGCTTTTATATCTTCCTAACCCTAACCCTAGTAATTGCCAAACCTAACCAAACAATAATTGAAAGAAAAGGCAAATGTAATTGGAAAGCAAAAACAAAACAATCTATTTGAAAAGTATTTGTATGTAATTTTTTTCAAATAGATTTTTAATTATTCTTTTCCTAACAAAAAACATACACACACACATTATAAGACTAAATTAAACAGACAAAACCACAGCAATAAAAACAACAGTTATAACAGCTTTACATATATATATTTGTATCCAGCTTTAAAATAGAAATGTTTGCGTATAGGTATTTTTGTTCAGTCATTTGCTGGTATATTGTTTGTCAAATATCTGTAGGTCGTCACCTCATGTTGGCAAGACCCCAGAGCATTTGCTATTCTGCCTCACCCACAAACTCACAGTATAAAGAAAAGTCTGCAGGTAGATCTTTGGGATACCATTGTTTGACCAATCCAGATGTTTTTACGTTTCAGAATAAGACCTCGAAGGATATGACATTGTATTCCCACCATTATGATGGAAAAATCTTTTAACGTAACAACGATCTCAAAATACAGTTAAGTTCATAAAATAATGACTTATTGTCTCTAAACAAGAAACTATCTCAAAGTTAGCTAGTTAGTTAGTTAGTTAAGCTAGTTTGTTATTTTCAAGTACCAAGTCAGTATTTTGCTGTATCATCTTTTTAACTAATGAAACCGTCTTGAAATAAGAAAGAATCTCAATAAGAACAAAAAAAACCAAACTAAGCAGTTCCTTACATAGCAAAAAAGCTCAAATTTTCAACAAAGGCAGGCTTGTACTTCAAACAAGTTTGGCTGCCAGTGCAGCAAGTAAATGTTATTAGGTTAGATTTCAGGCCACAGAAAAGAGTACATAATTCATTTATACTAAAATCCAGTCTGAATACATTTTAAAGCTAAATGTTAAGGTTCGTACAGTTGGTTGCATTTGCAGTTTTTATGGTATCATCTCAAAATGAGAAATGTGCACAAGTTTAGCTTATGCTTCAGTGTAGAACAAAACTTGGCTTACCAGAAACACCATTCCTTATTTATGAAGTCATCATTTTGGGTTTCACATTGTGATGACTTACAGATAGTTTTTTTCCCCACAATGTGTATCAAAAATTAACAATTTGCATTTGATATATGTGAGTTTAGTTATGTTAGAAATTGGCCTTTTTTGCTAGTCTAAGTATCTATTTGGAAAAAGCTTAAAAAGACAAGGTGCTACAGGGATATTGATTATTGCATTTTACCGTGTACACACCTCCCTCCTTTTATCAAACAAAAACATCAAGAGGCCTGGCAGAGAAAATAGTTCTTGTAAATCAAACAGAACAAATGCATAAACACATTGCACTTGCAAATTTTCCCAAATAAAACAGTAAGTCTGTAACAATATTACTTTTCATTATCCAACCAAAAATGCATCCATGTAGTTTATTGTAAATAACCTTTTTGGAATGCAGCGCTACCTGCTATAGTAGGAAACAAAGAAAACCGGATCCTCTCATCTGTGTCCTCTACTGTGGTGTAAACTACATGTGTGATCAAAGTGGCAAACACACACACACACTGGCTGATTGAAATTCTATGTTAGGAGCATTATTACACTTTTGTATCCCTCCCCTTTCCCAGCACTGCCTCCTATAACTAATGGCTCAGTCAGCCCAGTCATAACAAATATCCAGCAAGATTCGTCATAATTGTGTGTGTGCCTATGTGTTTGTGTGTGGGTAATTGTGCAACTTATCTTCAAATGTAAAGGGTCATTAAGAAAGAAAAGGCAGCAAGGTGGAGATATAAACGACCAAAATCTCCTGAAAATTTCAAAGAATAGAAAATAGAGATGGACATAAGAGGCAGTGATAAATAGCAGAGAAAAAAAAGATCTGAAATGGACAGTAGTAAGGTTGAGCCATGTACAATGTGATGTCATGTTGATGGTTCTGCTGCTGAATTTATCCTTTCATTTCTCTCAGTATAATGTGCCATTTTTTGCATCATCAGATATAAATTTAAGTCAGTGTGATTGTTTTATAGAATTGTTTTTAGAATTTTGATATTAGGGTTGCACAATCATGACTAACATCAGTGTCATCAGTAATAATAAAAACTGCAGAATATTGAATGTTTGCAGTATGATTGATGTGGTGTGACCATATTGTCCATCTTTGGAGATAATTAAAGATGAGACAAAACCGGACATTTAAAGACACACTTAGTAGTTGCTCTTTGCAAGCATAGCATTTAAACTTAGGCCCTCCTCTTTTGTTTAACAAACTAGAAAAGGAACACTCAATCCAATTCAGGGTCGCAGGTGGGCTGGAGCCTATCCAAGCAATTATCAGGCAAGAGGCAGGGTACACCCTGTACAGGTTGCCAGTCCATTGCAGGGCCAATAGGCAACCATTCACACACACTCACTCCTCAGGAGTATTAAAGGGATAGTTCGGATTTTTTTACTTGAAGCTGTATGATTTCCCCCCCAATATTGGAAGTGGATCAACATGACCAGGCATCGACTTCGTCCCGTGAGCAACGTCCGTACCATTTTTAATATGTGTTTAACAGTAAAACCGCTGATAAAACCAGTGTTTACTTTTGCTCTCTCGCAGCCACCTCCACTGCAGCATGTAAACAGTGTGTCATCTCCATGGAAACGTGAGCAACAGCTGACAGGCGGCAGCGCGCAGTGATATGAACGGGGACAAAATAGTGCCGAGCGATTA
>JAVQJG010139187.1:0-12851 GCA_036024015.1 Craterocephalus amniculus
GCATAATCTATTGTTTGGAAGCATTTATTAAACGTTCTGAAGGTGGTTGAAGCCTCTCTGAAGTCCTGGTCGCAAAGGCGAGACCAGTCTGGGACTGGATGCGGCCACTTTCGAGAGTAGACGCGAGCAGTCCCGAAGTGGACGCGAACACTCGGTCCCAGAGTAGTTTATTTTATAAAGCATTCAGCAATGTGTATTTATTATTCGCAAAGCAGTGGAAGCATTTATTAAACGGTGTGAAGGTGGTTGAAGCCTCTGCAGAAGTGGTAGCAAAGACGCGACCACTCCAGGAGTGGTTGCGGCCACTTTCGAGAGTGGATGCGAGCAGTCCTGTTGTGGACGCGACCATTTTCGAGAGTGGACGCGACCACTTTCAAAGAATGGCTGCAGCCACAACCACAAAAGGATCTCGGCGCTGCTGCATTTTCCCATCACTGACATGTATGAGAGGAGAGATGAAAACAGACCCCAGGTAAAAAAAAAAAAAAAAGTGAAGTTCTCCTTTAAATTAATACTGCTCCTGCTGCCTGGAATGACCTGGAAAAGGGCCTTGGACAGAAGGAGCTACTCTCTCTACATCATTTAAAGACTTATGGTCAAATGGTAAATCACAATGTAGATATATTATTTAACATGTTTTTGATTTCTTGGTACTTTTTATCCTTGATAAAGTTTCAGGACTTGTTTTATGTGTGTGTTTTGCTTAGAGTGGTATGTGTATCTTTTGAGCATGTTTTTATTGATTGTAATTTCTCTTGTGCTGCTGCTCTTTTCCAGGACACTCTTGTAAGAGATATTTTACTCTCAATCTATACATTTTTCCCAGTAGAATAAAAGTTAAATAAAATATAACAAAGATTAATCAAGGAATAAATTCATGACCGTTTATCACCTTGAGAAATGTGTTAATCTCTGACATGTGCAGCAGAGGAGTGTGAATCACAACACATGCAATATAGTTTTGTTAGATTCCAGTGGACTAATTTTCATAAACTTTATACATATTTCACCTGGTACCTTTACAAAAAAAAGCTTTAAAGAATTGAATTATCAGTATGTCAGTACTTTTTTCATGCATTTTCACTTTGATGCTCATATATTTTTTATGACAATGATGAAAGTCTCCTTACAAAAATGTCATTGTGTAAGTGTAGAACTGGAGCGTGATGGTTTCTGCCAGAATCCCTTCTTTGAATGCCTTGTTGCAGAAGTCCCCGAAGAGCATAAGTCTAAGCAAGGTAAATTAAAAATTGATAGAATTTTTATTTCTTCCTAAGCAGTCAGCTTTGATCTTGTCAAATGTGGATGATAGGCACGTCTTTTTCTGTTGCAGCTTGACGATGATGCCATTAAATTATTTCTATTCTCTCATTAATTCATGATCTATTTCTGTTCCGACTATTTGAAGGTACATTTTAAAATCATTGGTCTTCAAAAAATTTCCCCATAAGAGTGTCAGACCAAGTGTTTCTATTTCTATTTAACATTTTTATTCACAGTATATGCAAGGATTTTCTTTTTGTTACTATTTATCAAGTGATTGTCTTCATGTCTTTAGCCTGCTTGGTGACTGAGAGAGAAAACTTCTTCATCAGCTCTTTTGAATGTTGATACACTATTTAACACAACAAATGACTCATAATAACAAAAACTGTCATCAAACAACCACAAAATTTTTATACTGATTTCTTTTGTGTATACCCATTTTTTTTTGTTTGTGTTTCCCAGCTTACCTATTAAAGTTAATTTGATTTTCTCTTTATAGGATTTACAATTGTCGGCTACGCCCTTTACTTTTACACGTACAGCACGTGGATGGGAAGATCAGTTTATCTGGAGGACCTATATGTGATGCCAGAGTTTAGAGGTACAGTATGTACTAAAAATGTCAACAAAGTTAAGACAAAAGTAATGCATAAAAGTGCTTTAATTTTACAGTAACGGTTCAAACAAATGTTTTTTTAATGTAATTTTAGATTTATTTATACTTCCTCCTTTATGTTGATGCTTCATTGTTTTTCTTCTTTAGGAAATGGCATTGGCAAAGGTTTACTGGCCAAAGTTGCTGAGGTGAGCATATCTTACTGTCCTGTTTGATCACCACTTGTTATTGATATGAATTGACTGCAGTGGTGGTAAATTGTCTCTTGACAGTACATTTACTTTGCAGATTTAGTCATTGAATGAATGTGACTGCTTTTATGTAATGAAGAGCATGATTAAGCTCAGGACTGTTATGTTTTCTAAGGTTGGAAAGAAGAAAGAGTGCATGCGGCTGCAGCTGTCAGTGCTCAACTGGAACAGTCCGGCTCGTGATTTCTATGCTGCTAAAGGAGCTCAGGACCTCACCGCCACTGAAGGCTGGCACTTCATACGCTTTGATGGACAAAGTCTGGATGATCTAGCAAATGAAGCTCCTAAAGATTAGAAGCTCATAAGGAATGTACTTTATTCTGTTTATTTCTTATTTTCTTTAACTTTTTATAAGATAATTCCATAATGACTGAATAATTCGCCTTTTTTTTTTTATCTGTTGTGCCTTTCCTGCAAGTCAGCTATTTCCATTCACTAAAAGGCAATAGTAGTTTGTCCAGAAGAATCTGGTGATGCAGGTGAAGACGCTGACCATCAGCACTGAATGGAGCTCAGTATATTACATTCTAGCTGCAACACCATAGCTATCCAGCAGGTGGCATCAACCAACAACTTTTATCAGACATGCTCTTTAAAAGTGATGTCTCTAAAGGTAGATGGCTGTGTTATACAGTCTTGAGGTGAATCTGTTATTAGTTCAGTGTACATCATATCTAATTGTGTGATTGAGTTCAACTCACTGTCGTCCTTACAAACTTTGCCAACAAACTCAAGTACTTTAACTGTATAACATTTGTCAGAATCCTGATGAACATACAGTATATGAAATACCTTAGAGCTTTTTCTGAAGTGCCCCTCTTCATTTTCACAAAACGCACCTGATGCGTACGATGAAACAGGAGGAAATGCGCCATGAAACCGTCTTTATTTTGTTGGCTGTTATTTCATTAACTATTGTTGAAACCATGTCATAGGCAAAAGGAATTATCAATTCCTCTGCTGTAGAGTGTTTTAAACCAGGAAACTGCAAACAAACGAGTTGAGTTTTAGTAAAACATCTCTGCCACAACAGCTGGGTATTTATTTCCAAAGTCATCAACTGGTTTCTCTTTGTGTTCAGGATGAAAATCCCAAAGTGGTTTCATCATGTCAGATGCTGTTATTTTGAGACATACAACCAACTGTGATCTCTCTCTTATCCATCATTGAATAATACCATGCCGTGAACAAGCTCAGGGACAGATATGCCTCATGATACTTTATTGTTTTGTTTTAGTATTTGAAATCTCTGTTGTTGATTTATAATTGTTTTGCCCATTTGTACTTTTCAAAAATGTGTCCATATTTTGCTGGTAGTGTAAAAACTTTTAAGTTTTATTCAGCTTTGCTGCACCCCCCAGATATATGTTTGGGAACCACTGCCTCAGAGGAAACGACATTTGTATAAAATGTCACAAAAAAGATCCAAAATCACAAAAGCACATTCATACTGTTAAATCCACCTCTCTCCAGTTTTATCTGTTTTCCTCAAGTGTTTTTCATACAGAGCAAGGACCCTGAATGCAACGGCACAGGGTTGAAAACCCTCGTACGGTGGTTGCACAACCATTAAATAATCACAATACATCCACTATTATTAGTTACTGTTGCAGATACAGAGACAAGGGAACAGATTTATTCACATGTTTTTTAGAAAGTATGAAACAAGAGCACTACTTTCTTAAAACTCAGATTTTTTCTGTCTTCATAAGGCAGAGATTTGAATTATAAAATTGGAATTAAAGTCTTATCTCATACTGGACCGTTTTCTTTCAGCTTGTAACCAATCTGTAGAAAAACAAGGGGGAAGGATATTCTGGAGAAAGTTGCATTTTTAAACTTTTATCAATAAAATCTGATGCAGATTGATGCACACGTAGGCATGACAAGTGAAACCCTTTTGATATGAACCCCAACTTGACACAGTGTAAAAGAAAAAAACTGGATCAGATGTAACTGTTAGTAATACATGTATATTGGCTACAGTTAGTTAAATATATATATATTTAAATGTATACATAAAAAAATTTCCATCTTGAAGCCTATAGGATAATAGGGTTTCAATCATTCATATAAAGAAAAGGAAACGTAAATCACTGTAGTTTGCTCATATAAAAATGTGTACAGAGGAGCTATGTGATAAAAAATCAGATAAAGTGAAAATAAAATTAGCAATAATCAAAAGATTTCTCATCTGATCATGCTGCCATGTCAGAACATTCAGTATATAGATTTTTCATTGTTTTGTAAAGCACAGAAGTCATTCCAGAGTCATGCTCAGCCCTCCATTGCAGTAACCCCTCAGACATATGCATTTCTCCCATAGCTGCTCGGTGCAGTGTGAGATGGTGCCACCATTGAGAGCACATGTCCTCTGGAGGTGGGCTGGTACGGATATGAGCTAAAGCACAGTAAATGGGATTCAGTTAGGACAATATGCATGCATATTACAACAAATTTCAGGTTTTAAATGGGCACTCACGTTTTTTCATCGGGGGACTTGAATCTGCAAGCGCACAAAAGACATGAGCCGCCACAGATGGCAAGCACTGCTGAGGACCAGCCGATGTACAGGCCTTGTCCGATCTCATACCTGCGGCACAAGAAAGCTTTCTGTTTATGAAAATAAATAACTACTTGTTGTTCTTTTTTGAATTGTCGGTTCACTTCACGTTGGCTTACTTTGTCCATGCGTAAAGCTGGTCAAAGAATTGCTGTGTGATGTTGGCGGCATACCAAGAGATTGCAATCATGGTGCAAATCCCTTAAAAAGGAACAGAGAAAGCAGTAGTCAAATTTAAGTTTAGAAATTGAACAAAGTTTATATTACGTTTTGAATAGAAAATTACATGGAAGGAACGTAGAATAGAGCTTAAAGGTTTTTGTGCATGGTTTATTTCAGTGACGGGAAGCAATTCTAGCTTTAATACAACAAAAAAACCATTTAGATCAAAGAAAAAGTTATACTGGTCTTTGAGATTGATAGTTTCTTCACACTTTATATATGTAAACCTTGTAAATTGCAAGGTGTGGCCAATACTGAGAAATTAGTGACCATTCTAAATAACAAGCCCCCAAGGTTGGTTAGTTCAGATAACCTTTTTAACCTGACAGCCATGCACTGATAGCTTGTCTTTTGTAAACAGAGATTAGAACGTTGGATATGTGTACCTTGAAGCAAAAAGAACACCCCTCCAATTGCTGCAATCCTCCCCTTCAGAACGTAGTTTTCTCCACATATTTTCGAGCACTGCATTCCAAATAGTGTCGCCACGAGCCCAAAAGTCCCAAACACGATGGAAGAAATCATCAGTGCTCGGGAGGCTTGAATGTACCCTGTGTAAAAACATCAAATGGCCTGTTATACATTTGTTTAGGTAAATTCATTTCAAATAAATTTAAACCTTATTGAAGCTTTTAAATGATAGATAAAAACACCAGTAATAGTTTGGACACACCTACCTGTTCAAAAATCAGGAAGGTGTGTCTGAATGATTGCTACTAAACATAAAGTTGTATAGTTTCATTGCAAGCATCATAGTGGCGATTTTTCTCATATTCTTTCTAAAATATACTTGTAAATATTCTTTAAATTGTGCTTTGTGTTATAAACAAGATCATATTAGAGTATCACATTACCAACTGTAAAATAGACAGTCCAGAGTAGCTTCATATGACTGAGCCATTTTCTTTGCAGTTGCACAATATAAACATGGGTGTGAGCCCCTCAAGGCTCACCGATACCATTTAGAGCAAACAGAAAAATGTATACTATGACCAGGGGCCACAGCCCGAATGGTGAGTTCAGGAACTTTGTCAAAGTAATAAAACAAACACATGAAAAATATAATAAAACACAAATATTTTCAGAATCACAATAACCTTTATTTTACAGTTTCACTATACAAGCACACCAACGAGTAAATAAAACATGAAATACTTAAATGGTCAGTTACGTAAGACCATCATCATTTTCATCAGACTCTTAAAACATCTGTAGCCTGCTGTTTGATAGATTTATTCATAGATACAAATAGCTTTGTTGTTTCAGTGAAAGACCTTATTTCATTTCCTCATGTCATCAGATAGAAGTTAGAATAGGAAAGAATTTTTCTATCTGTGGTGAGATGAGTTCCTGATAAAGATTTTTCTCAGCTTAATCATCTAAGAAGTCATCCCCACCGAAAGGTTTTCATCGACAAATGTTTAGACGCTTTGCAGCACTTTTCATTGTACGATATCGACATTGAATTCACATTGTTAATATGAATGGTCAACGTTCGTTCAAATAGAATGGGAATTTATGATACTTCCTTGAGAGTGCTTTTAATAACTTGGATTGTGTGAATATTGATTTATTTTATCAGTTTACTGTGAATGTGGCTGCTTGCCCTCTCTCACCGTGTTTTAAGTACTCTGTTTATCACACAGTAAAGCCAGCACAGTAGAAACTTCCTGGTTCAGAAACTACTGCAGTTTTCCATTAATATCAGGCACACATACACAACATTTGTACATCTTTTGGGGTGAAATTCTCATTTCCATGACACGGAAACCAAGCTGTACACTTAAAATTACTGCTACTGTTCGTACTCTGTCAACATTGTGTTTCTCCATAATACTTATCGTGGTAAGTTGTTTCAAGATTGATGTCTCGTTTTGCCATTGTAGACTCTTAAATTCTGATTGAGTGGATAGAATTTAAACCAGTGAGACACAATCAATGTAAATGATATTATTTTGGTGCTGGTCACATACCATTCAGTGCAAGCAGAGATGTATCACCCTTAGTATTTTGCTTTGAACGCTGTGTCAACAATTTGGAACAATTATTCATGGGGTCCAATTCATCCTGACTCCTTACTTCACCCTGTGTCCAGGGGTGAAGGATGCAGCATCTAGGGGCGAGGATTGCTTGGCCATCAAATACTGACCCCGAGGTATCCAAGTTCAGTAATCCACACATGTGTGCCTTTTGAACAACCCAAAAGGCTTAATCCTTTGGCTCCTTGGGTTGGAATGGCAAGTTCATGCTTTTCAAAAGGAATTGGCTCAGCAGAGACTGAGAAAGTTTTCTTTATTGAGTTTAATACTGTGACCAGCAGAGAGGAATAACCGTACACTCCTGGAGGTTTTCCTATTCGGCACTATTGTGCTTCATTATTTAGGTTTATGGATAACTCTTTAGACCAAGGTATAGTGGTTCAGTCATGATTTTTTTATTATTTTATTTTTTTAGGGTTACAGTGTCTGAGCAAGAATGAAGTATCACTTTCTAAGAACAAATCAAAGAACAGCTTTTGTGGAACAACAAGGTATTCATTTACTTTAAACAATGCCTTTAAAAAATCCTCAGAGTGCAGTATCAATAGAAACACTTATGGCCACTTGATTATGTAATGCTAATAATAACAATGATCGGTCATTTTTTTCTGCAGATTGTATATAGCAAGAACTATAAAATGTAATGTAGTAGTCTATGTTCTAAGAAATTTCCATAAAATGCAGGGGAAACTTTGACTATACGACCAAAAAAATAATAATAATAATAATCTGGCATCAGACAGGAGTTATTGGTTTGGATTGCACAACTACTGTTTTTCAACACTTAGTTGCACCAGCAATCAGTCATAAATGTATACTTCTTTGTTTGTTTTTGTAATAATGTGTTATCTATTCCTAAATATATGGTTAATTACAATTTGAATATGCATATAAGAGAACTATTTAAAAATATTTAATATCCTCAAAGAAAGACACAATAATACCAATATCACTTCTGATCAGAAAGTGCACACTCAGCTGTTTAATATTGCTGATTAATCAAATGAGAATGCGTGCATAAATGATCATTTATGAACATTGATAAAGGCTCAAGCATGTGTTTTTTCTAATCAGCTACCATTATGAGCTATTAAAAGCACAATTAATCTAGCAATACATCAAATATCTCACGTACAGCATTCTGTCATATAAAAATCAGTCTATCTGAGCAGTTAAACAGTTTATAATTCAACTTACCCGGAAGAGCTAAAAGGGATGGAAAGTCACGACAGTTGTATATTCCTGTGGATTCACTTGCACAAGACATCCAGAGGTTTTCATAGATTGTAGAAGTTATAATTACACTCCCATCTTGGGTGGACTCTTTCCAATACTGATCCTCTAGTGATACATAAACCAAAATCCAACCAATAAAACCTAGAAAAAGTGCTATAACTTCAATTATCTCTTTCATCTTTAAAGTAATTTTCTATTAATAAATAAATATAATAAGTCCAGCCTCTGAGGGGAACTCTAATGGCAGCTTCTGTATCTGATAGACATTTTGGGAGTGTGAGAACTGACTCTGGATTTTTATCTCAAGCAGTCCAACCTGGACTAATTTGAACATTGATTTGTTAGCTGTTAACATTTAAGCTTGCAATTCCCGCCCAAAATTGATGACAATTCACATGCCTGACAAGTTACAAGAGGAGTATGAGTATAGAATGAGCACATTTTTCTTTTCCTTCTTTCTTTTGGAATGAGTGATCTTTTTTAATTGATAAAGAATAAGTGTATGAACATATGAAAGAGACAGATTTTAAATACTATGCATAATGCCATGTCTAAACTAATTTTTCTTTTAAAAATAAGAATTAAAAAAATGATAAAAAATTCTTCTCAAAGTACTTCAGTCTACACAGAATAAGTATAAGTGTGTCAGAATGAGTTCAGTTTGTGTCTATGAAAAGGTTGAAATTTGAAAACTGGACAAACATTTAATTGAGATTTACTTTGGAAACATCTTACGGTAGCATTTCAAGTTGTGGGTTTACACTCAGTTTGAGCTTTTTCTTTGTCTTTTGTTTCTTCATTAATTTTTTTATCTTATCCATGTGCCTTTATCTCCTTTTTGAGTAATAAAATGGTAGCATGTATTTTAAAGGAGGCTACTTAAAAGCTCCATATGCAAATACTTATGGGGAAATACTTAATTGAGGACAGAGCAAACACTGAAAGCTGAATGAAGTATTTAGGGGATTTACTGAAGGCAGAAAGAGCCTTTTTCAATGCTGTTTAAACATTAACAAGGTTTCCGTTGGACAAAAGGTGGGTTGAAATCACTGTTCTTTGTAAATGATGTTTTTAATACTTGAGTGTATAGATTTATTAAAATGTGACTGTGTAGACAGTGCAGAGCTGCTAGTTCTGGCCAAAGGCCAATCTTTGCAACACACCCAATAATTAATTAGTCCAGTCTAAATATAGAAGAAAAATACAGAGAAGTTGATGAAAAAAAGCAAGAATTCAATAAGAATTATTGTTAGAATTCACACTGTATAAATCTCTCCAGGTGTATTATATTAAAAGTGACTTATTTTATTGAATTTAGCCTCATGTTTTGCTCTGACAAACGTAGTGACAAACTGCCTGCTCACCATTTATAGTCTGTATCTTATCACATGTAAGTTCTTATTTGTCGGTCTGTCTTCACAAGCCCAGTTCAAAGTGCTATCATATACAGTGTTTATAGTATTAAAGAGGCCTTAAGTTATAATCTTGTGCCTGTTAATGTTTTATTTCTTTGTCTTTCTCACAGTTGAAATATTTATTCATCTATGTCCTCTCTGACCTCTCTGCTTAAAGGGAAAGTTTACTTAAAACCAACCTGGAGGGGTCTTTGATCGTCACCCTCCAACCCGACATCTGGAGCATGTTGTTCATCATCTGTAGGTGCATTTAATAACGCTTCTGCCCAAAACATTTGAATACTTTGGTTTTTCGAAACATTCTTGTTTTCATCCATATTTGTAGCCTTCACATCAGTAATCACCTTTGACCAGATAAAATTGAGGAGATAGACACTTTATCTATCAGGAATAAATCACATTGTTCCAATCATGTTGTAACAAGAGGTAAAATTCCAAGTTTATAGGCAACCGTGTGAACTTAAGTTCTAAGAACCTGATTTTCTTTATTTTTCTATTCCATTTTATTTCTCATTTTATTTCAGTACAAAATATTAACTACATATTAATACATAGAATTTTGTTTACTCACAGGGAGAAGAACAGAATTAAGGATTTTTACATTCTCATGTTTCTATTTTCTATTTTGTTTTCTATCGAAAAACAGTAACTGTTTTCTCAAATGTTTGTAGTAAAATGTTGGCTTTCTTGTCCAGGACTTTTCTGTTCTCAGGTCTATGAAAACCAAACAACAGCCTTCAAATCCGAAAAGTTCATCTCACCCTCAGTAACAGTGGCTGAAAGGCTGCTGATTTGTAGTAGTTTACAGTTTGCCGCCCGGATCTTTTTTGAAGGCTCCGGGTGGCACCCGCGATTTTTATTTTCAGGGTTTCACAGTTTAAAAAGTGTTGGCAGAATCATTTGCTGGGCCACATGGAAGTTGGTTCTGGGCCAGAAGGGGTTCCAGGGCCGCCAGTTGAATAGCCCTGCCCTAGAGGCATGGCTTCGGATATGATCTAAAGAAAGTGGTTTTGACCTCTAAATTGTGTATTTTCAAAATGAAGCTTGATCAACCATTTTTTCCCCAGGATCTTCTCTTCAACCTTTTACCGAATTCTTGGATCTGGTTGTCTTTGCAGCAACAAGGACAATCTTTAGCAGATTATTATATTTTATATGCACAGTTTCTTTGGGTAACCCTGTAAAAGTTGGGTATTACAACATCAGTATTCAACAGACAGCTCAATATCCTAGAACAACAGTATTTTTCCTCACAATTTGCCAAAATATGTGCATGGTCTGAATCCATGTGATTACAGAGCCTCCAACATGGTTTTTGAATTGTTGTTTGTTTACTTTAATTTGAGGTGTAATGAAGAATATAATTTGTTTCCCAACTTATTGTCCTTGAGAAACCCCTTCATACAACTATTTAAAAGCCATTGGCTGCTTCCCCACACTGTTCTCATACCTTGCTTAGTTAGCGCTTTCAAAAGCGAGATTTTCAACATGAATGACATGGGTTCTGGCTGAGTCTTTTCATGTCCTTTCATGAAGGCAAAGTTAAATTAACAACATTTAGGCTGTGTCTGAATCTGCACCCTATTTCCTATATAGTGCTCTGTGTGGGGGTGTCCAAATGTCAAGAAGGATAAAAGTAGTGCACTCAAAATTACCTACAATGCATGAAAAGTAGTGAGCATTGATGGTCAATAGACGGGTCAATAGGCTATAGACCACAATGCATTGCGGGCATGAGCTAATGTGACATCTTGCTTACGTAACAAGCGGTATTTTCTTCACCTGTCCTCTTATCTGCTGTCATTTTCTTGTTTTTATAATTATAAGTTCAATTGGTGTCTGTGAGAAGATGCAAAAGTTTAAAACTGGCACCATTTCTCCGATGGAAGATGCTGCATCAGGTGACGAGTGTCACAATCACACTCTAAGAAATAATTGGAAGGCTTAGTCAATTCCTTTAAAATTTAAGATTTAATTAAACTGATAAAATCTCTGAAAGTTGTTTATATGATTATTTGAGTAAAATTAACTAAAATAAATGCCTAGAAAGTTAACAGCCATTTTTATGTCAAATTAAGGTACTTTATTTGAGTTAATTTAAATGAAAAAAATAAGCATTTGGATCAAAGAACAGATTTTTTTCATATACTTATTATTTTAGTTTGAAATTAATTAAAAATTTTGAGAAATTGGTATCTATAACCATTAGTATAATGAACTAAAGCTATTAATGACTGAAATTGATATGATTAATCTTAAACAACAACTTAAATGTTTAAGTAAGTTGTGATGACGTGTTTTGAATCACTGGGTGCAAAGAACAAAGCCTCATGGGAAAATAGAAAAAAGAGGTGAAAAAGAGGAGCCTACACAGAGATTCAGGGAAAACCTAGCAGGTAAGTGAACAAAAAGTAAACATTACAACACAAGATTATTATGAGATTATATCACTCTTGAAAATTTCTCAGCATTTAGGGATATTTATAATACATAAGATCCAACTTTCAACAAAGCTAATATATATCTGTTAGTGATGTATTGCTTTTGTTTGAAATCAACACATGGCTAATACTCTATCGTAAAATCTTTAACCTAACAAGTTTTTCTACATGGCGCTGGTCGATCCTACACTAAAAGGTCCGCCTGACGCAGTGATGCTGTTTTC
Source organism: Craterocephalus amniculus (assembly GCA_036024015.1). Lineage (NCBI taxonomy): Eukaryota > Metazoa > Chordata > Actinopteri > Atheriniformes > Atherinidae > Craterocephalus > Craterocephalus amniculus. The sequence continues at coordinate 12,274 of JAVQJG010139187.1, forward strand.
TGATTGGCCCGCCCAGAGAAAGCTGTTGATCGATTGGTCCCGGGGATTGGTGTGCTTGAATATTTCCCAGCATGCTTTGGGGCTCTGCTGGTGACTGTCCATGAGTTAAAGGGACTATATCTGATTTAAAGTCCGGCTAGTTTTGGCGTGACAGACTTTCTCTGCCAGGTTAATTTTCAGAACGTCCAGAATCTGATAAGACAGTAGAGCCGGGATATTTGGCTCTTTAGAGGGAGCCGGCGATTTGGGATCTGTTCAAAAGACTGGCTCATTTGGCTCCTTCTTATAATTATTATTTTTAAGAAGGAAGCCTGCGGTTTATTCATTCTATCCTGGAAATAAAAATAGGTGAGAATAATAGGGCTGAGATTAGGTCACAATATTATCAAGCTCATATTTCCCACCAATATTTGAGTTTGAATTATTCTGAAATATTGATTATAGCTTCATTTGACATGTGTGTAGTGATGGGATTCATGGCTTTTTGGGGAGATGGATCTTGAGGAGCTGTTCCTTTCAAAGAGCCATTCAAAAGTACTTTTCTTTATTTTCTTTATTATTTTTTTGTTTGTTTTTAA
>JAVQJG010139201.1:0-10482 GCA_036024015.1 Craterocephalus amniculus
CTTGACTCCAGATCACTAGGGGAACGCTATTACTGGTTGATCGGAGTCTGGACTTTCCCAAAATTAACCTGGCAGAGAAAGAGCGTCCCGCTAAATTAGCCGCTAGCCAAAATCAGGTATAGCTCAAGCGGCAACCTCCCGCCAGGAAAAGTGATACCCATGCGGAAGTGCAAAAAATTGCAGTACCCTCCTCATCCGCTGGGGGCTGGCTCCAAAACAGAGTCAGGTCCCATTGGCTCCCATATTAAAAGCGCCAACTTTACAGCAGAATTAAACATGTTTACAGCCTTGTACAAAAAATCATTTTAGGATTAAAATTTCAGGTTTACCTTCATGACAACTGTAGGGGGAGTGAAAAAAATTCTGACTCCTCCGTTTAGATGTTATTCAACCCTAAAGTTCCTCATAATTAGGGGCGTGTCCTTTTGATTGACAGGTGCCTGATATCCGGGTTTTTTAGCCGCTAGCAGCTTTATCCAGCCTTCCTCCTTTGGCTGGTTGGCTCCCGTTAACTCCGCGTTAACTATGTTAGCTTGTAGCTCAGAGTTTGACGGGTGTCAATCTTCCCTCCCCACGCTCTCAGCTCCGCTCTCGTCGGCCATTTTTGGTCTTTTCGGTAGTGCCAAGATGGCGGAGGAATGAGCTTCTTTTCAGCTCATCAGAATCCTATGGGTCACGTGGTTTTAGGGTTTGTCCATTCTTTTTACAGTCTATGATCCCCTCTGAGCCCAGCGGGGTTACAAACTAAGCTACTATAGAGTCCTTTAACTGATCGGCTCCTCCCTGGATAAGCAACTAAATTGTTTTATATTTGCAGAACTGAGGAGAGTTTAACATAACAAGTGAGGAGAAAAAACAGCAATGAGCCTTCAGCTCCACATGCACCTGCAGGGAGGTAGAAGGAAAGAAGGAAATGCAAAAAGAACTAAACAGCCTCTTGTTGGATTAGCCAGCATGTGTGGAGCAGTTTCACTTTAAGAGGCGCGGTGGGGTCTCTGCTGTCAGCAGCTACAGCACATTGTTATACTGATGGGATTTTCTATCATCTGAAGAGTTAATGCTTCCTGTCAGACTGGCCTGCAGCTGTTTCCCGTAATGAGAGAGAAACTCAAGTTGCACTGAGAACCAATCGACTTCCAGCTTCTCTCGCATTATTGGTTTTTCTGAAGTTCCACAAGTGAGGGAGTCGGAGTCGTAGTCGACATGTCAGACAACAGGAAGGAGAGAGCAGAGCGCAGCAGGGACGGGACTCACCTGCAGGGAGGAAAAACTGCATCACACACGCACACACACACACGCACACACACACACACACACACACACACAGCATAATGTGACAGAGCAGAGATGAAATAAAGAGCAAACACTGATCTGACGGGAGGTTCCCCCTGCATTACCTCCAGCATCTTCTCTTATTAGATTAAAAAAAAGGCTATCTGGAGTGACTGAGGCTGTGTTTAGTCGTAACCATGGTAACGGCGACCCAACGGCACGTGTTGGGAATGAGGGCATGCCTTCAATCACCAACAATGTAACCTTTGTTCTGCTGATGTGCTGCGGGATGATCCGTAGAGTTCAGCTACCTTCTGTTCGTCTCCTCCGGTGGCCGCTGCTGCTGAACGTCAGCACTGCTTTTACTGCCTCTAAATAGTCAGAAACCTTCATTAAAACATCTTAAAAACAGCAAAAGACTAATTTCTTATCATCATGATAATAATTCCTTGTTGACGTCACATCCAGCTCATTAGTTCCACATTAGCTGCATGAACAGACGGTCGTTGGGCGATCGTACTCTGGAAGATGTGTAAACTGTAGTTTTCAGCACCACACAGTTCAAGACATCATTTTTTACAACAGTTTTTCTCCGTTTTTTAAAAATAGAAAATAAATAAATCTGAACAAAAGCAACACAAAGGCCCATTGTTTCTGCTTATTTACACGTAGCTCCACGTTTGTTCAGCCTCAGCCTGCTTGAACACTAAACCCTGCCATCCAGAAGGACGGCAGGTGTTCGTGTTGTGTAACGGATGTAAATGCCTCACTGTCTTGGTGAGAATTAGGTGGGAAATAAGGGGGCATCGGCTCCCCTGAGAAGGTCATGAACTCCCCTGAAAACATTTAGCAGGTACTTTGAGGGGAAGCTTGAAGAAAGAGCCCTTCCAGGTTGCATCGTTATTTTTCACAAGATTCCTGATGTTTCTGAAAACAGAGAAAATCATTCAATTTCCAGTGTGGTGTGTTTATTCATTCATCTCACTGAATTAACTAATAACATTTTCTGAACTGCACAGGTGATCCACAGGTTCTGTTTCCTTTTATTGTGCACAGCCGCATTATTTGCTTGTTTGGTGCCGTGAGTCGCCCGGGAGGAAGCAGACACTCAAAATCCTGCTTATTCTGCTTTTTAGGGAGCTTTCCGTTTCTATATGAGATGTTTCTGATGGAACAAGCAGCTGCAGCTAAATGTTTGAGGCAGTTACCCCGGTCACCCTACTGTGATGTTTCTGTCTGTTTTAATGGGAGAGTTTTGCAAACGATGCATGTATCACACATACCTACACCAGGAGGCTCTTTGCAGGGTGATCCACAGCATCCATGCTGGATCAGATTTGTCACTGTACACGTAGCGAATGATGCCAATTCATTCAGTTGTATAGTTAATGCATTTATTGAATAAGTGCTTTCACTGATATGCAACTTAATCCCAGCTCCTGCCTCCTCAACTTAACAGTTGAACACTATAACTACTACTACTATTACTACTACTCTCACTTAGCAGACGCTTTCATCCAAAGCGACTTACATTTGAGAGAACAACACAAGCAAGAAATCAAAGAGTAGGATGCAGCTTGAACAGGAGGACTACTGGTCATCGATGTAGTTATGTCAAGTGCTAATTAATTATTGTCATTATTATTATGATTTATTTTTATTTTTGTCTGTGTATGAACAGTCAAATCAATGACAACTGCCCTCCTGAGGCAGTTTGGGATGCGTAAGTTAAAAAAAGGGACCATATGAAACTGATCTAAGTCACTTTCAGGGGTCCTCATAAAAGAGGAGAGCACGGAAGGATTTTCTGAAAAGTCAGATTAAAGTGGCTTCACAAACTTGCCATTAGGATTAAAAGGAGTTAAAAGGATTGAAAAGGAGGAGCAGATTCTTACACAGAATAAACCATGATACATGTTTACATCCAAAACACTTTAGAAACCCCCCTAAATGTGAATTTACAAGAGCAGAAAAGGTCCCAAAGCCAACTGCTTTCACTGCTTTTCGTCCCATTCATGAACAAGCTGGAGTTCTCCAGGATTTTCCATGTTTTCAGCACGTCAGAAGCAGCAGGTGGTCCCAGACATCCAGTGTAAGGACCAACATCTAAACTCGGACAACGTCTTGCATCCTCCTTGTACAACATCACTGGTTTAAGCACCACTTTGTTCATGACCATGCAAAAGTCATGGGACTGAAAATAAAAACATTACATTTATTATATTGTTCCTCAAACACTCAATCTTTGCAGAAAATAAACTCAATCTCTTAAATCACTGAATGACACGCTATGGCTGTTCACACTAATAATCTGGACAGAATATTTCCACATTATAAATGTTTGGACCCATCTGGTCTAATTTTCCCTTGATCCGCTCATATGAAGCTGCACTGACCCTGTCTGCATTGCATTCATTACATGCATATTCAAACATCCAGAAAGTGTCACATTTCTCCTCTGATGCTCTTTAAAATCACATAAATTCCACATGAGGACGTCGTCCTCGTGCCTCTTCCTCTGCAGGGCTGCGGACTGGATCAGGAACAAAGCTGCAGATCCCAAAGTCAGATCGGTACATTCATACATTATTACTGATCTGTCAGCTAACAGTGGCTCATGTATTTTTAAGTTTGAACTTTCGGTTTGAAAAGATTTGGTATTCTTTGCGCTTCCTCTGTGGTATTCCTGCAAACGTGCCGACACGTGACGTTCCCCTGCTGTGATGTGCACAAGTCTTCGTCCACTCCTCATTTCTTTATATTTCCCTTCCAAGCAGCCAGACTTTGTTGTGATCTTTCAAAATGATCAATAGCTGCTCTGAAGGTTTTTTGGGACATTTTCAGTTTTTTTCAGCACTTAAATTCAGTCCAAAGCATTTTTATTTTAATTAGCACAGATTTATGAATCATTCAGACATTAAAATGGTTCCTGACTCACATAACAGACAACTTTGCTAAGAACCACCTTTAAATTACCAGTGGCATGTCAGAGGCTTGTCATTTCTCCCATTTCTTTAGTTTCTTCCATGAAAGATGCCAAATATAACAGTTTGACAGGCAGAAAATATTTGGTAGCATCGAGCTGGAAACTTGCAGCATCTCGGCACGGAGCAGGAACTGGACAAGACAAGAGTCAGGACTAAACGTTTTTAGACAAAAGTGGATGAGCTATAAATCACTGAGGCATAAAAAAGGCTTGTAACAAACCAGAGTTGTGTTATCACATAACATACAACTTAGCAAAGAAGCAGATTAAACTGGATCGTCAGGCTCTTTGGGTAGAAACCAGCTTGAAAGGGGAAAACAGTATTTTAGGTGGAGGTGGACAGATGGAGAGGCTCAGGTGCGGAGGCTCAGAGGGTAGAGGGTTGAATCCTACGTTGCCCTCCAGTGTGGGATACTGGAAAAAACTGGCATTGTGATATTTTCATTCACTGCGATATGAAAAGATACACAATTATTCAGCAGATGATTTGAGCAGCGCTTGCAGTTCTCCTGCTAGTTCACGGTGAGCCTGCACTCATCTCAACCCTTTGGAAATGCTGTAAGTCTGCTTCTGTCTCTTAGTTCTTATTGTTATGTCTCCTAGCCTGCTTTTAATCTGAGAGAACGGAGCACGTTGTGTTTATCATGTTTAAATGTGAACTCTGTTTTACCACAAAACCTTTGTTCTTCGCCAAACTGATTCAGATCCATGCTGATTGGTGGATCACCGTGCACAATGTGAGCCAGGTACTTCCGGATATCACATACATATCGATGATGATGCTCAGGCGATACCGTGCAGTGTGAATGTGTCGGTGGGGCTGATGGTGTGAGCATCACCCCCACCGAGAGCACGAGTAGTGGACCCAGTGTGCCCTGAGTGCCATCAGCAATAAGTATCAATCTGATATCAATCTGATCCATTATCACCGATGATGTGATTCACAAAGAGACAGTGCAAACAAAACAAGCATCAGGAATAAAAAAGGCTTTCCTGCAGCAGCAGAGCAGATGTCCATCCAGGAAAAACCTGAACCGGTTTATCCATCTACTGATGGCTGAAGCCAAATCAGAAATGGTCTCCATGGAAACGTGGCTGTCAAGAAGCCAAAATGAAGGATGGTTTAAGGTTGTCAGTGTCCTTCATCTGTCAGCAGCTGCAAGCCTGCCTCTGCCCTCACCTTCAGCATGCTGCGTGATGATCCATCCACCTGCAGCCTCAGAGCTCGGCCCAACATCTGGAGCCTTTGTGTCTTCATCTCTCTCTGCTGCAGCGCCCAGAATGGATCCGTGTGAGATAATCATGCAAATGATCAAATCATTCATTGATCGATAGTTATTTCATCTTATCCATAGATTTATTGATGAGTGGCAATTTTTTCTGAGAAACTGAATTGACAGGTTCCTTTCTACCAAAATGCAAATAATTTTCCTTAATAAATATTTATTATTAAAGGAGCAATGCGTGTGGCTGTTAGCTCCGCCTCTTTGTCAATTTTTACATCCATGGGGCGTTGCGAGTTCTGACCTGATGTGACGCTTTGTCCATTATTTTTAGTCAATGCTTCTGGCATCAAGGATGAGGAATTACAGGCTCAAAATGGGATTAATGGCAATTAATCTCATTTAGTCGAGTAATTTCTCATCAGCAATGACTTGATAATGGACTCATTGTTTGCGTCCCTGGTGGGAAATGATGGGCTGCGTGGGGCCATTTCAGACTACACCTGTCTGCTCTGACGCTGGAAGATGATTGGCTCATTTACTTTCCTGTTTGAGTTAACATTGAGTCTATATTCATTATTGTGAGTGTGTTTGTAATAAACTGTCGGTCTGTGACATAAAGTCTCTGCTCTGCCTTAAAGGGAGTAAATGTTGAAGGCTCTGGATGTGTAAATATAATTAAAGTGAATGCAGACATGCTGGAGCTGAGGCAGCATGACTTACTGGAACTGTGGGATGATTTGGCTCAAAGTCTTCTATGATGAGCTTATTAAGTCTGGATACAAAACAAAAATCCCCGGTAAGCCTGCTACTGTATCTTTTCTACTCCTAATTGCCAGCCAGTGAGATGCAACCTGCAGCGCCGGCTCTGACACCAACACCCCAGCAAATTGACATGACTACATTCGCTGTGCGCTCCCCGTTCCAGCACTAATTGCCCAGGCTGGAGCGGGACGGCGAGCCTCCTCCACCCCTACATTTAACCCCCCCCCCCCCACACACACTTACACACACATAGCTGTATCTTCACACATCCTCCAACTGGATTGGCTAAGGTCCCCGATGAATTCAGGCCAGCATTTGGGACTCAGAGAAATTTGCATCTGCCTGTTAGATGAGCAGAAAAAGCTGATGGAGAGCAGTTCCAGGATGTTCCGTACGGATCAGCGACAGCAGACTAAGGCTTCCGGCAGACTGACCTCTGCTAAACTATCGATACAGGGGGCACTCCGCCTCTGTAGCTGAGTGTAGGCGCCTCGCTGAGGAATGAAATGTTTGGAGCTGCAGGAGCCAGCGTGTTCATCGGGTCTTACCACCATGCTGAACTGGGTCAGCCTTTGCTGTTGTGGCTGAATTGTGCATCCTGGTAGCTGGTCTGCTGCGTCAGGACTCGTCCTGCTGACCAGCAGCCGGACCGATGGACACGTAAAACCACGTCCAGCTCTGACTTTGCCAAAGTCTGGCAGAATTCCTTCCTCACGACTTTTACTTCTCTAGAAAGTCAAGTTTTATCGTTTGATCGTCTTTGTGATATGAACTTATTGCTTATTTGCTCTTTTATTGTTGTTTTTCCTAACTTTATTCAAACACGTTATGTAATGCAACACTTGTGTGAACGTGGCAGCCAGAGAATTGGTCTGGTTTTCGGGTGCACCCGGCCTGTTTTCAGCCTGAAGGCGCCAGCCAGGTGGATGTTTGGATCATGGCGATAGAGATGCAACCATCAGGTTTCTGTGCTACTGGCTCTCATATCATCCACGGACAGCCGACGAACAAGCACAAAGCTCCCCACGAGGAGGATGGAGGGAAAAGGGGGAGAGCCACAAGTTTAAAAAAAACAGGTTTGTCCGGTGAAATGATGTGATTCCAGCATTTCTGGTTACATGTAGGTATAATCAGGTTATTGCAGAGCAGGGTGACCTGGAAATGGGTCAGAATGGGTTCAAGCTTCTCTCCAGCTGCTTTAACGAAGCTGAGCAGCCCTGCTATCAATGGTCAGCATTCTGTGTCCTTTTAGAAGCGAGCTGGAGAATAAGGGGAAAGAGAAGGTCAGGACTGACGAGGATGTCTACGAACACAAAGAGCACTTCGGCTTTTTATAAATATCACAGAAAAGCACAAAGATGCAGAGATGTGAAGCCAGATGCAGAATTTGTGCTTTATATGATCTAAGTTAAAGCGCTTGTATTTCTGATGCTTTTACATGCAAAAACACTGACATCATCACCACACTGACATCAGACGTGTGGAGGTGCTTCGTGGGGATCAGGCAGGTTTTCTCTTGTCAGTTTCTAAATACTTTGGAGCAGTTTCCGTTCCATCCAGCAGTGGTTTCCAACTTGTTTTCCTCGATGACCCCTCTGTGTGCCTAAAGCCGTGTTTAAACCATGCTTGGTTTTATTCTTTCATCCTCTACCTCTCACCATAAATGATGCTTTCTGACTGACTGCTTTTCCAAAGTTATTATCAACATAAAGCCTTCTTTCTTAAAACAACGATGAACCAATCTGTGAATAAGGATGAACTGGGTTCTAAGTGAGACCAGTGAAAACACTTCAACCAGTTAAAGCTTCGGGATCCCGCTGGGCCCTTTGGTGAATCATCTGGAGACACTTACAGATGAGTTTTTCATCATGTCATGTATGTAAACCAAATCAGTCCAACTACCCGCTTCATAATTTATAATAACAACAGTGTATGTTTTTGTATTATTTATTAAACTCTCAGTCAAAGATGAGAGCGGGAAACCCATGACAGATGTGATGAAACCATGACATCATCTACTCTTAAATGCGTCATGGAGCCAGTAGTGAGTCCATTTAGATATCAACCAGTAGATACCAGCCTTTGACTTCCAGCACGTCTGCCATTGAGTCTGTGGCAGAGTGTCAAAGTGATTCAGGCTTCAATTTCATCATGAAGGAGGAGGAAGGACCCAAGTACAGATTCCTGTAGGGCAGATTATTGTTGGACAGATTCCTTTAGGACAGATTATTGTTGGACAGATTCTTGTAGGACAGATTATTGTTGGACAGATTCCTGTAGGACAGATTATTGTAGGACAGATTATTGTAGGACAGATTATTGTAGGACAGATTCCTGTAGGACAGATTATTGTAGGACAGATTCCTGTAGGACAGATTATTGTAGGACAGATTATTGTAGGACAGATTCCTGTGGAAGTGAGAGAGGTGAGGCGTCTGCCACATGACAGCAGCCTGGACGTGTTAGATGAGTCCAGGGTTGTACATGTGGTGTAAATGTCTCTGTGGAAACCTCTTCATCACGTCTAATCGATCGTACAGTATGTGTCACTGACACAGTTCCATCCCAATCATTCTTTCATGTGAAACAGCCTGCAGAGACGCGTAAACATGCAGCGCTACGTCCACGATGGAAAATGGCGGGATGCATGTTTTTCTTTCTGCCATCTTAGCTGACTTACACGCTGACATGCACGTTTTTTACAGCAGCATTGCGGCAGAGGAGAACACCCATTAACTGCACCAAGCATGATACGGCCATAATTACATTCAGTTTCTCCTAAGAAGTGGATCTCCACAGTTATCTCTAAACATAATGAAGCCTCACAGGAATGTAAAAACATGGCTTCTTCAAAAATTATAATTCTTTTTTTTTTTTTACGTCTTTTTGTTTAGTATGAAAATGTGCATTTATCTTATCTCAAACTACACACATCTGGTGGTTGCAGCAAATAAGTCATTGACAGCAGTGTAAAAAATCAGTGAAGTATGAGGATGTAACCTCGATATCTGAAATTTCTCTGATCTAAACCATCAGAGGAAGGTGTTTACTGCTGACATGAGTCATGTCTGAGGGAGAAGCAAACTTCACTGTCAAGTGTTTCCTCTAAGAAGCCGTAAACTCCTCATAATACGGCAGAAGACGTGGCAGATACAGAAGAGAACATTTCAGAATAAACCTGAGTGAAACCCTCGTCTCTTCCTGGTTGGACAATATTACAATGATGGAGTTATCATACAATCATCCATCCATCTGTTTTCTCCCATTTCCACATCAGGTTGCTGAGAACAACTGAATTCAAGCAAAAAAAAAAACACAAACAAAAGGGAAAGTGAAAAGAACAATGAAAAAAATTTTGACAACTAAGGAACATTACATAATCAATTTAAAATAAGTTTGAAAAAGCAGTGTGAAGAAGTTCCCACTTTTTAGGATCCCCACCCCTTCCTACTCCTAATAAGCCCCTTTTCGACCGACCTGGTCCCAGTGCTGGTTCGGAGCCCGAGCCAGACTTAGCACCGGTTTTTTTGGTTTTCGACCTCCTTAGCACCGGTTCCCGGCTCTCAAAACTGGTGCTATCCTGGCACCAACTCTTTCCTGGGCCAGAGTTGGAACCGGGTCACGTAGCGGCTGGGGGCGGGGCTACCTGGCCACAGAGTTGAACCCATTAAGCACTGGCTCTGGCACCAGCACCAGCTCCTCGTTGGTGGAAATGAGGTAATAGAGAGGTACCACTTTAAAGATGAAAAGCAACCTTCAGGGAGAGTGGTTGGAACTTTTCTCACCGGTTGCAAGTATTTTATTTCTGCCATTCTGTGTTAGTCATCTCACATTTAAACTCCACCTTGTCTCTAAAAATACGTTCAGATTATTCCAGTGGTACACCTTAAATTTAAGGACTCAGATATTTAAGCATCTTGCATCCATTAAGAAGACTTTTTCCCAGCATGGTTCGACACGGTCAACCACCGCATCCTCCTCTCCACACTCTCCAAACCTGGCATCACAGGGCCCGTCCTCTCATGGTTCACCTCCTACCTCGCAGAGAGATCATTCAGAGTCTCATGGCAAGGACAAACGTCCAAATTGCACGATCTGGCAACGGGTGTACCACAGGGTTCGGTCTTTGGCCCTCTCCTCTTCTCCTTATACACCACCTCATTAGGTGAGATTATCAGCTCTCATGGCTTCTCCTACCACTGCTATGCTGACGACACTCAGCTCCTCCTTTCCTTC